>OMLB01064737.1:1077-39987 GCA_900302555.1 Myripristis jacobus | reverse complement strand
ACTTTTTCACTGTCAGAGTTTTTCACAGTTTATCAACATGAACGAACAATGAGCCCAAACAAAAGAAAAAGAACATAATCTCTGATGGCAGAGCGGATAGTTCCCCTGTCTGCCATGCAGGAGGCCAGGGGTTCAGTTCCTCCCCGGACAAGAGTATGTTTTTACTTTATTACCTTACTTTGTTGTTAACCATGACAATGACAATGAAGTGATTCTTATTATTCTGCCTGTCATTGGCTAGATGACACACAGTGGCATTTAGGGTTTCTGTAATTTTCATTTCTGTACTCTGAATTTGTATTGTAACCAGGTGCTAAATTATTATTATCATTATTATTATTGTTATTATTATTTTGCCTTGTTTTTTTTTGTTTTTTTGTTTTTGTTTTTTTGCCTTTTTAATGCCTTGTTCTAACTTTATGGGGAGATATATATACCGATCGAATCAGATTTAGATTTAAACAAGGATTTGTGTGGTATACTTTGTTAGTCGCCATGACCTTCCTATGTGCAGTTTGGGCTCATTCTCCTTTCATGTTGATAGGCACCTGCACTTACTAATCTGAAATAGATGCCCAAAAGGTGGTGTTAGTAACTAGTAACTATAATTAATTACAAAGTAACGTGCCCAACACCGCTGATGACAGCTAACTAATTGCATGGGATTATGAGTTTAAAGAGTTGCACAGTTGGTATACACATTTAAGAGAGCAAAAAGACCGGAAAGGTGTGCGTTATAATGTGGTGGGCCGGTCTGGTCCAAAATGCCCGGGCCGATTTTTTGTCCGAGTCTGCCCCTGCCTGTGCCCCACCAAGGTTACCATTTGCAGGTAAGGTAGGCATCACCTGCACATCATGAGTATGTTTCATTTCAGCCTCCCTCCTCGGTGCAAAGACAAGGACCTGCAGATTTCTCTGACGCGGCAAACTAGCAGCCATTGTGGCAGGCGTTGTCATATCGCCTCCCACATGAGACCCTCCATTCCTAGATAATGATCAGTGCTGCTAAAATGAACCTCTACGGATGGGAAAAAAAAATGCCTCCGTTCTCTCCATTCTCATTTTCATTATCCATTCTGATCGTGGCGAGGGGAAGACGGAGCCATAGTGAGAGAGAAAAAAGTGTGGGAGAAAAACGGCGACACAGGAACGCTGGAAAGCCTTCCACTGGGGATAGACCGCTCTTTGTTGATGCCAAGTTCAACAGACTGATTGTGGAATTGAATCTCGAGGGGACCAAGGCAAGGAATAATAGGGCCCAGCTGAGAGAATGGAGCTGCACTTCAGGTTTCACATCACTGCCGAGTGAAATGTACTGCCATCAGCAGGAAAAAAAAAAAGAAAAAAAAAGAAGAGCAGTATGGACCAATGTCTACCTCTGTAATACTAGTGATTATCTGGAAATTGTCTTGACAATGTAGCTATAATTTGCTTTGTAATGACTGAAAATAGCTGGGGATGAGTCCTCCCAGATTGCTATGTTATCAAAAATCGCTCTTGTAAAAAAAAACAACATATTCACATTTGCAAACAGCAGGGGGAACCACTTCATCAAACCAACCTTGCTTCCTATTTCTGCTGTAGCTCTCCCTCTGATCCCTCCATTTTTCCCTCCATCTTTTTTTTTCCCCCTGCAAGGGCCAATCCTTCAGTGTTTACTGTTATAATGTTTAATGTTTGCTCATCTGCTTACCCATAATCCTTCAGCATACATTGCCTCTCATTCTTGGCCTCTATATTAAGGCTCTGTCGTCACTGAAGGATTAACTCCTCTGAACTTCTTGGGGATGATACAGAGCTAAAACATACCACTAAACTATGCCAGGCTGTCATACCCACCACGATGTCTCTTGAGAGTGTGTGTGCTGTATGTGTGTGTGATTTCTCTATACTGTATCTCTGTGTGTATTTTTTGTCTGCTCTCTCCAGGGAATTCTGTTATAGACCAACCACCGACTACAGACTCTTCTTAGACTTCCAGTCGCACTTTGATAGAGACTTAAAAAAACACCATTAACCAGCATCAACAGTTGTTCCTTTCAAGCGCACATGAAGCGTCCCGTTGACTTTTTTTCAACCTTTTTGAACCAGAAGGCAGCATATCACACTGTGGACCAAAAAACATACGTTACTCCTCGAAACTACGCCAAAGTTTCCGGCTACCAAGTGCTGACTTATCTTCCACAACAAAATGGACGCCCAAACCAAAACTTTTACGGTTGTTCTCTACCTTTAAAACTATGTATCCCACCTAATTATAATGAAAAGAGTGTTCCCCTCCACTCGTCCGCGTCTGATAGGCTGTCATGTGGGCTTCTGCTTCCTCTTGAAAGTGTCCCTTTATCAGTGAATCCTCACAGATACTGCTCTGAGCCTCTTGCCAGCTTATCTCTGTTAGACCGTTAATTAGCACCAAGTGCAGCAATTACACTCGAATATCCTGAGCAACAAAGACACAAAAGACAGCCCCATACCTACCCCCACCCTGCCTTAGCCTGGCCTTAAAACTAGACCGGCTCCCACAAATGATGGGAAGGAGAGAGGGGTGAGGAGAACGAAATGAGGAAGGGAGGTTTTTGAGCAACACAAAGACAGAACTCGGATAAGACTCTGTTGTCGTTTTTAATTGGTTTGTCTCTCCTGAGAGGAGCCCCAAATCTGCAAGGTTTTAGATTGTGAGGCTTGTCCTGTGTATATATGCGTGTGTTTGTGCGCATATTCATGTGTGTGTGTGAGCGCACATGCATGCTTTTCAGTGCGCGCGGAAGCACAATCACCAGCTCAAAGTGGCGTGAGATCGACACTGGCGGCGTCCTCTGTGGGGACGGTTAGCCACGCTGTGAACTCGTGATCAGCCATTTGTCGCAGGACTTCGGGATAAAGTCAAAAATAAATCGTCCTAAACGGGTTGTGTGTGAGAGGGCGGAGGTGCGCACAAGGCCGCTGCTGCTGACATTTCCGGCTGGGATGGCTTATTGAATGCAGAGCCAGGATGTTGAACTTGACCATGGAAGCTCTTTGAGAAATGTTGAGGCTGCTTTTTTTTTTTTTTTTTGCTCCTCCAGAGTTTTAAAGGTATAGATTACACATTTTGAAAAATCTGATATTATTTTTTTTTTCAACATCTGGAAAGTTCCAGTAACTTCTGCAATTCCTGTATCACTCATATTTTTTCACTGATTATATGTATGCACGTCCATGGACAAAAAAAAACAAACAAACACACAAAAAAAGCCTTTTCATGCACCTGCACCTTTTTTTTATGATCAACTTTTTATATGCTATTTCATCATTTCATCAAACTCAAACTTATCAAACTTATCAAATTTATGTAACAATTTGAGTGGATTAAGGAGGTTATTTTGAAGAACATTAGCTGGGGGGAAGTCCACCTCAATGGCAGGAGGCTAACAGTTAGCATTTGGAGCATCCAGCCAGTATCCAGCACTCAGTAACAATGAGAGGAAGAGAGCACCACTACTGTCCTACAGAACAGCTGGGGGGGAGTGAAATAATATACATATTTCTTTCAAAATGGTGGAACTAACTCTTTAAAGCCCCCCAGGAAAAAAGCTTGGTGTAAAAATACATTCGTTTTATCCACTGAAATCACAAAATCGGGTTTCAGTCAAGAGGACAGTCCCATGTCTCCTAATCAGGACACCATTGATTTGTCCACTTTGTCCAAATGACACCCGGTGAAGCATGTGATCACCAATGCAAACTCCCATGTGCCAGAAGTGTCAAGTCAGGGTCCTCACGAGAAGGAAAACAAGGTGGCAAAAATGTTCTTCAGCGTCAGGGCTTTTCAACTCTGATTACAGTTGGGATTAGTGAAGATCCTCACAAACACATCCAGGCAAATGAGTGTGTGTTTTTGTGTGTGTGTGTGTGTGTGAATGCAAGCTGCATGGATCCCACTCCGCTGCATTTGTCTGTACAGGCGAGGCCTCGGGCGTTAGCTCGTTCTCCCCACATGCACAATTGGCTGCTCCACAAACAGCTGACTAGACACAGCAACCAGGAAACTGGCAACCATCTGGCGCCATTGGGGATCCAGCTTTCCCATATAGCATTCATCACGAGCAGCATAACTCCATAGGGTAAAGTATTGGTGGAAATTAGCATGTAGCCCATAATGTAAAATGGTCCTTGTGCTGGTTGGGAATTACTTTTAATCCCCAAGGGTCTTGATAATCTACATTAAACAGCAGCTGTGGCTATGGAGTGTTTGTATATCAGACATCAAAAAGGCAGTCGTGATGAGCCTTTTATCCTTCCAACCACAGAGCTACACTAAACATCTGGCTGCTTATAGTTATCACAACGCTGAAGATCTTGACATAATACTCAAAAGTGAGACATAACAATGTCTTTTTGCAATTACCCATTTTATCTCTTGAGAGCACAGTGTTACTAGAACTTTTTTTCTGGCACAAACAAAGCACTGGGTGTTGGTCTTAGGATTTCTATTTATTTATTTTATTTTTTTTCAGTTTCCACACCATGCCTGACCCCCAGCAGAGAAGAAAGAGGCTGATGTGTGATGGAAACAGCTCAGGAGCCGGGGACTCCAGGAGGTTGTATCAAATGTGACAAGGTAGTACAAGGTCAGTGTACTGCCACTGTGGTCTCATTGTAAGAAAAAGTAATTTGTGTTGCCACAAAAGCAGTATTGGTTTGAAAATGATGCTTATTGAAAGAGGCTGAGCACTCTTACCAACATTAAAGAGAAAATGTACCCTTGAATTTTCTACACTCCTACTTATAATCAGTCTGGGATGCTCAGCATATTCCAGGAGTTATTTTGTGATGAAGTGTTGCAATTTACTTTTTTGGTGTAATCGCGTTCCCTCAAATTGCCTCGCCTACGTCGGCTTCAGATATTAATTCACTGCATTTCCCAGAATGCCTTTTGACAAGCCCCAGAAAACAATCGTGAACTTGTTGCCTTCAGCTGTTGGTGCAAAGAGCACCAAACGAGAGATTTTTTTCGCCTCTCATACCCAAACCCAGAAGCTCATCATGTCTTTGAACTGAGTTGCATTCTGGCCTATTGAGTCGACTGTCATGGGAGAAATTGATATCTCTTCCTTTCTCTCCTCCTGATAGATTTCTCCCTGTATGGTTGTTGAGCATCAATGCAAAACAGAGAATCTAGAATGAAGCGCCTTGCTATTTGATTCTTAGTGACTGTTACCAAAACCTGACATTTACCAGTGATATTTGAGATAGCTGAAAAATTGTCTGCTATCAAACTCCGTTGTAGCTGTGCTGGAAAATTGTATCTCAGCGTCATACGTGTCACGTTGGATGAGCAAAACACACCACCAAAGAAAAAAAAGGGCCCAGAAGATCAAGTAACATCATTTAAATCAAGTGTTTCATGGCAAATCCTTTAATTTAGGCAGTTTTGGTTCTTGTTGTTTTTGTCAAAACTCTCTCTTTTTCATCAAAAATGTGAGAAATAAAATGTAAGGCAAAAACACCCAGAGAACATTTCGCCACAGGGACAGCACAGAGCAGTGCGATGTGGTCATTTCCTCCCTAACAGCAGTTTTACACCACTGATTCGGTAACTTAATCCATTTCCTCTGTCTGGTATGTTTCCTTAATGACTGTAATCACGACCTTTTGTGGATCCTACAGCTCTAGCTCTTCCCACACAGTCCTCTCCAGCCTCCTCTTTGCCTGCACATTAATTTGCGCTTACGGGAATCAAACCTTATTATATGTGAAGGTCACACCATTATCCCCCTGCAGTCTAAATCAAAATATTCACACCAACTTCTTCAGAATGTGGCACCACGACTGAGAAGTCAAATTATTGTCTTTGCCACTGATGAAACCGAAAGGCAGGCAACCAAGCAGACATATCCAAGGGAGAGAGGAGGAGGAGGAGGAGGGTAAAAGCTCGCACACTAAAAAGCCTTAGGTTAAAGATTGAAAATAGAACTTCACAACGGCAGCTGTGAAAGATATCCACAGTATTTTCGGGAGCGTGGCGGCTAGGGAGGCACGCAAGCAGGGGGAGAGGGTTGTGAGAGAAGGAACAAGAGTGTCACATCCATTTGTAACTCCCACTGTGAAGTCAGGATGCTGGCGGGGGCTCACCAACTGTGCACAGCGACGTTGATGGATGCAGGTGAGTGCCCTGACTTTCTCCCCAAATACTCATCGGTGAAGACGTATCTGTTGCTGTTTCCACATGAACCCATAACTAGTGTGGCAAGCCGAAGCTTTGAGAGAGTGAAGGATGAGTAAATGGGCCAGCAGGATAGATGAGGAAGATGAAGATAGGTGTAAAGGTGAGAATAGAGTGAGGAATCAGAGTGAAAGAGAAAGAGTGGCATCATCGCTGTGGAGAAAGCAGGACAGAAGAAAGATTAAAAAGTTACACCATCTCTTTCCCTCTGGAACCGAACTTCCTTCCTCAATCCTGTTTAAATATTGAGGGTTTGTAATTAAAAGGTGACGGAGTGGGGCACCACGGGGGACGCCGGCTGTATTGACTGAGGAGTGACAAAGTATCACTTACTCCAGCTCGGAGCCTGCATCGAAGGAGGTGTTCAGGGATCTAGAGGCGAGCGTGTCTGGATGTGGAGATGTTTTCATCTGTTTATGTCTCAGCAAGAGCTCCGTCAGCCTCCTGGGGCGTGTTGACGGATTTGAGGCTAGAGCCCAGTGTGGCAGATATGTATTCTGAGTGTTTACGTATTGCTTAATTTGTTACTTTCACCCACATGGGATTGAACTCTTGCTGAGAGATGACTGGCATATGAGAAGGGGGAGGAAAAGTCAGTTTTCAGCGTTTTACAGTGGCCTGTATGTATTGTAGGTGGTGCAATATCAATCCACCTGCCCTCGCACAAGCAATTCTGCCCTGGAATCATGCAGGGAAATTGTTCTGTGTTTGGTCCTCTGTGTGCCAACCGAGCAGCGGAGTTGTTTGTCATTTATCTTCTTCCATGTGCATTGATTTTACGCTTGAAGAAGGACTCTTCCATTGTTGTTGTAAAAACATGCGAGGGCGACACTTCTCCTCGACAGCAGCCACTGAGCCAGATGGTAACATGTCAGGGGTCAGGCACACTCACTACTTCCAGACAACAAGCTCAATTATTGATACAGTAATTTTCCTCTTGTATTGACTAATCCTGCAGCACCTCCTCATGAAACAAAAGGGCTGCCTTGAAATGCGCTTGATGAGATGCAATGGAGAGGAATGTCTGCTCAACCTGAGCCGTGTACATTTCTTAAAAATCAGAGCCGCAGTTGTGAAACAGGCAGGGATATTGTATTGGATCCTAACCTTCATTAATCATACATGCCTTTGAGTAAATTCACAGCTCAATAGATTTAATATGAGATGCACTGGTAGGCCCAGGCACTCTATGTGCCTCATATATACCAGTGTAAGAGATCATTATGGAAATTCTCAGAGGGAGGTGAACTTTAATAACTGCTCAAAATAAATCAAGAGGCGATATGAAAATTGACAGGCGTTTCTCCCCCTCCAGACTTCAGGTGGAGTATGGGATTGAAACAACACCAACCGTCAGGACATCTCAAGTAATATTGCTTCTTCAGGGAGATTCTGATTATGCAGGTTCGAATATTATGTGCCACTGCTTTGGGTAATCATGTAGCGCTGCTGCCGCGCTACTACCGCAATAAATCAACGCTTATGATTATGACTCAGGAGGAAATCATTGACACCCATGCATCCGGAACACAGCGTGTGACATTCATGCATATTTAGTGCGAACACTTGAGTCTGTCACGCGCCTCGCTCATCAGAGGAATTCAGAACAACATATGTGATTGTGTGACAAGATGTATATCTGATGCTGACAACAAAACTGGGACAAAACACAGATGACTTTTACAAACAAATCCAAGATGACCTTAGTGCGCAAATGGAAATGTAGCTCTGTGTAATTTCACCGCTACTTGCTCAGGAGTTTGGTCTCCCAAAGTTCACAGAGCATATTAGCGCTTCACGCCCGGTCGATTGGTTTGGACTTTCAGACCTTTCAGTTTGATCCAAACCAACATTACAGGTCTGAAACGTGCCCTGGACCGTCGTCCGGACCAAGCAGCCAAACCTTGGTCAGACTACTGTGAAAACATTTTTTGGATGGTTTGGACTTTCAGGCTTTCACTTGCAGGAAGTCCGGCAGGCTGTTGTCACAACGTCAGAAAGATATGAGCTGCAGTAGCACTTGGGGAGAGGAGGTGACCAAGTTATTAATTGAAATACGGTCCCATAACATTATAAAAGTCAACTGGAAAAAACTCATAAAAATGCCGGCACTTTCCAAATATTTCTGGAGACAATGAGAGAGAGAGAGAGGATATGAAAGCGCAGGAGAGCAGTGCCACCTGAAGATAAACCACAGCAGCAGTATACAAACTGTTGTAGTATATCCCAGTTCTACACAGTAGCAGGCAAGGCTACTGTGTACCTTTTTCAAATATCATTTCAGTGGGCAGAATCATTTTGTATGAAGCTTTTTTTTTTATCGCAACAAATAAAATATATTTATTGTGAATCATTTTCAGGAACATGTTGTGGAAAATTTGATGACTTGCATGGCTCTCAAACGGTATTTCATTTGTAGCTACTGCCACTTTGTGACACACTACATTACTAGAATGACTGAAATAGAGTATTATTGAATTTATCACATTGAAGCGATGGAAATTTATATTTTATTTTTCTCCATTAATTCAAACAGCAATAGAAGGCTATACAAACCGAACTGCCAACATGCCGACATCAGACGAACACCTGTCTTCAACCAATTAATGTCAAATTTTGAAAGACACAGCCCACGAAGGTGATGACGACAGGACGTAATTTAGTGTGCTTGCTAATTAATAATTGATAATTGCAATATGAGATCAAAACTAACTGGATCAAATGTGTTCAATGTCACAAAAACATAAACCTTGGTTGAGATGTTCAGGTGGGAAAAGACCCTAAAATGCACATATATGCTGTGTGCATGAAAACACCATGAATGGATGACATGACGGACACATGACTAGAAACAGCAGTTTGACACTGAATCACCTGTTTGATTGTGATATTGAAGTAATTTATTAATTGCGTATAGGGTTATACAGTTTGAGCCCACAGTCTGTGTTTGGCTGTTCATGCTTGTTTCACTAAGTTTTATGACGGGGGCTGCTTTTCCAGTCCAAATCAGCTGTGTTTACTTGTGTGGAATTGTATCAACAGCTATAATATGAGCGAGTAGCTGCTAGGACTATCGGCTCAAGTGAGCTTTCTGCTCTCACGTCTCTTTCTGTTTTTTTTCACTATGAGATTGAATTGGCAATTGTGAGTTACATTCACATCGTAATGTTGTGGGAATGTGTTTTCTGCAATGGAAAACACAAAGCGTAGGGAATTTAAAATATATTCTCCTTGTCACTTTGCCATATTTTCCAATTTATTTGGATTCTTTTGCTAAGGGAGTATTTGTCATTTATTTATGCCCCGGTCTCTGGTTGCAGCTAACTACCACATGAGGAGGATATGGCTCAGTGAGAAAAATACTGGAGGAATTGTAAAAAAGATGGCCACATCAGTGAGATTAGTAAATCAAGCTGCTCTCTGCGGCGCTGTGGAGGCTGCACATAACTAACCACTCGACTGAAGGCCGCCATTTTTTGTGCCTGGTGCGTTTCATCCTCAACCATGGATAAAATGCAAAGAGGATGACAAGGCCAGGCTGGTGTGTGTGCGACTGTTTGTGTGCACGCTGCCTGCTTGCCTGTCTTTACCCATCATCCGGGCTCATTACAAACTTGCAGAAGGGGTAATGGGGAGAAAATATTACAGGTCACATTGCAGGGTCCAACTAGCTCAGCTCAGTTCTGAGTCATCATCAACTTAATAGTCTTGTTATAATAAATAGAATTGACTTCCTTTTGGTGCTGCATTGAAAGAATATTTGTTGTACTTCAGTCCATGGGTGTAGATTTCAGGGGATGCGGGATATGCAATTAACTTACATAGTTTAAGAAATAATAGGTAATAGTATTAACATTTCTTTATTTGCAAATGTGTCCCCTGTCTCCCTCCAGTGCTTAAGTGAAACCTAAGCCCCGCCTCAGTCGACCAAATGCAGGGGGTCATTAAAATGTCATTCATAAAGTAAGTGAAGTATCTATTCACCCCTTTTCAACAAGAAAGCCGCTAATAATAAAGCGACAAGTCTCTGTCATGACCTGTCTTGCTGTCTTATCATCAAAGACTTACAATAGGGTTTTAAAAGGAGAAGAAATATAGTTTTAACTTCCAACTGCAGAGCCCTCGGGGGATTTGATGGAAGAGCTGACAAGCAGTGACCCACAAACTTCCAGGACTGTCCCTGTAGGCGCAGGGGTGAGCGCTAAGCAGGCAGAGTAAGGGACCCTATTTTAGTTTGTAGAAGGCGATAAGGCTGGGATTCTGACTCACACATTTACAGTCTCGGTTATTGAAAAGCAGGGTCACTTCGCTCAGACAAGCTTTAGATGGAGATGGTGAGCTTGGAGGAAAAGAAATGAATTAAGAATGTCTTGTCTTTGTCTCAGCCTGGTTGGAATCTCAAGGACTTTTGCTGGCGACGCTATTCAAGAAAAGCACTTAAAAACAAAATCCGTCAGTCCTGCTGTTTTGAAGTCCTGCTATTTTGAACTTATACACCTGCGTCGTAAGTGTTTGACACTCTAAAAATGCAGAAAGCCTTGATTTACTGGCGCGATTATGTTCCTTTATTGCCTCTTCTCTCTCTACTCTGCAAAATATAGTGGCAGTAAAGGAATGGTTTTCAATGCAATGTCCCAACGGATAGGTACCCTATATTGGTTCAGAACTGCAGAGATCAGTCAAACAGCGGGCCACAAAAAACACGCGGGGAAGGGTGGGGGGGCGCTCTGCTCCACACAGCAGCTCGGGCTACAGTCGTTGCTCAATATTAAAACACAATACGATAAGCAAGGTGTCATTTTAGAGTATTTATGAGCAATATATTCTCATCTCATCCAAACTCAGTCTTCAAGATTATATATATTATGCCTGTGCATTGAATCTCTAACATTTTGAAAAACTGGTCTGCAGCAGGGATAATTCTAAAATCAGCCTTCATACTAATACATAGCAAATATTATACTTTTCTCTATATCTCTTATTTGTTTTTCATTTGTTATTTGCACATCCTTTCATAAGTAGTGCCACTTAAGCCACGACTGTGTTGCAAATCCAACTTATTTCCAAGGTGTTATGCCATCATGATTTTTTGAGTTGCAATGGGAAGGTAATTCAGTTTGGTCTTGGAAAGAAAACAACCATGCATGCATTTGAAACTGAATGTTATAGTCTGAAACCAGGGAAGTTCCTACGGTCCTGTAAATATAATCAGCAGTTGCAACTGAATTTAATTTATTGCAGTAACTTTCAGTGATTTGGTTTGATTAAAATATCAAGCCTGGCCAGCTTGCTTGTCACTGAACTCAACTTGACATCATTCATACTTTCAAGCACAGACAACTTTGTGTTTTTCAGCTGTGAGGGGCCAGTGCTATTGATAAATAACTCTACAAACTAAAAAAGCGATTGAAATTTTAAATTGACTACAGTGTCAAGTTAATGAAACTTGATAAATTCCACAGTGACGCATTTGTTATTTTTAGACTGGGGACGTTTTCACTCTCCAGGCTGTTAATTGCCACACCAGTGGATATTTTAGCTGAGACAGGATGAGTTCATTTCTCAAAATATAAATTAAATCAGTTTGCTCAAGCTGTTTCGATTGCCAGTTCAATTTAACCTTTCAGTTAAAAGTAAGCCCCAAGAAAAAAAAAATCTCAGATTGAAATGTCTGATGTTAGTTCTTGTGGATATCTACTTGTTATATCATCTGAGCATCCCTCATTATGAGGAACATTTGAGAGAAAAAAAATATGATAAATAGAAACACAGATACTACGTACATAACATGTTTCTTAAGATGGAATGAACTACTTATCGCATTCAGCAGTGCAAGTGAACAGCATCAATATTCTCTCTCCTCATTTTTACTGATTTTAAATTATATTCCAACACAAATGTGACAACTGATTTGTTATGATATTTTCCTTAATTCTTAAAAGCAAAACTGAACAAAGCTTAGGGCAATATAAAAAAACAAGTCCTGGTACCTTTTTTCCCCCATGTAATTACAATTATTTGTAAAGTTCAGTCAGGAAACTCTCAGGTACCATCAGCTGATTGGTTTCCAACTGGTGTGGTTCTCATAATAAGGCATCATCTCGCTCCCAAAATTCAAAGCCTTTTAAAAATCATGTCAGCTCATGTTGGCATGTTGCACCTCTGCTTAGGTCTCTCTTTATGTTATGTAGGGGGGGATTACATTTAGCCATACCAAACATGTATATCTAGCAGTGATTCATAAACCTAAATATGTGCAGCAGTTAACATAAAAGCAGATAGGAGCTGTTTTGCACGAATACAGTATTCTGGATTAGCAGCTCAGGGGAGAATTTAATCCAGATCTTTCATCATCAACATGTGGACTATATAATACCCAGGTAACTATATTATCAAAGTTCATTTTTGCTATAAATAAACAAACAAACAAAAGAAACAAATCACGGTCAGCTTCAGAATGGGTGACATCTCTTTGGTAACAGGGTTGTCTTACGATAATGGAAACTCATCAAATTTACCTGTTGGCTATGGACACGCTATATGAAAGGCATTTTAGGACTCATCATCATCATAACATACCAATTTGATACTAACACATGATGCCAGCTATGAATTTACATCAACATTTCTGCCAGCCGTTGAAGGTTGTTAAGCTGGCCTGTAAATAACAGCTGGATGAGCTGAGTTTAGTCGGATTCAGCCTGCGCCACAGCCCTGCGACTGCTGGTAGGCACCACGGCTCGAATTCACACTTATTTCGTATTAGGCCTTTAATGAGAGGTGACAGGGGTGTACCTTGCTGAGCATTCCCCTGGGGACTAAACCAGCAGACTTAGTTCCCACCAATGAGAAAACCATTGACTTTGATCCCCCTCTCTAGTTTTATTTCAGGGAGCCTGACCCTGACCTTGCTGCTGCTTTTCCTTCTTTTTTTACATCAGAAATCAATGAAAGTGGCGACACATAACCTGAATACTAGTCCTCGTTGCCTTAAATCAAATGGCTGCCCTAACACTCGCTGTATTTGTTTGTGTTCTTATTTCAGCATTACAGGCACCACAGACACGTATCAGAGACGTTCAAGGTCAAAGAAAGTATCATCTTGCTGAAGCAAAGAAATCCCCCTTCTGATAACAGCAAATACCAAAGCTGGTGAGGCCACAGACGCCGACCACATTTACAGAGCGAGAGAGAAAGAGAGAGAGAGGGAGAAACCTCAGTGAACTTTCCACACTCCGAACCAGCCTGTGATTGATTTTCTACACAGATCTCTAAACGGGTGTTACTCCCCTATCTGTAACAGTAATGAATTTCATTATAAGGCTGTGGAACACACAGAGAGAGATGGAGATGCCAGCCAATGGAAGGAGAGAGAGCATTAGAGGGAAAAAGAAAGGGAGAGGGAGGGAGGGAGGCGGGGCTGTCAGTCAGAGATTGTCTGTCAAGACTGACAGCGCATCTCCCCCCCGGCTGGATACTGAAATAACAGCCAACCGCAGAGCGATTATGAATGCTGCCTACCACTTTTAGGTAACCTACATACTGCACGACATACAGTCATAATCATACGCTTTCTTCATTATCTTGCTATTGAGGCTGCATGCGTATTACATATGTCTGACATATGTAAATATAGAGCTATGAGCTTCCACTCTACTTTCCCCTCCGGCATGTTGTAGCCTGAGAACTGGTAACCACAGTGACCAAAGACGTCCTGAGGCTGTGTCCTCTATCCAGGCTGGAGTGAGTCAGGACCCACGATTGGGTGACTCATTGCCTTCTTGGGGCTACAAAAAACCCTCTCATCATTATCTCTCACTCTCTCTTCCGTTCTCTCTCCACCCCCCCTCTCTCCTCATTTTGCACTTATCTGCTCTTCAGCCTTTCCCAGGTAAATAAAAGCCATTTGGTTTTCCAGGACCCCAGGGAAAGTGTTGTCGTCTGACGCCACCGAGAGGTGTCGGGCGTTCAGTTGCTCGCCTGTCTCCTTATTTTCATATCTACTCGAGCCTTCTGTTTGTGTGCTAAGGAAGTGAATTGCAGCCCTATCATTTTGTGGCCATTAGTATTCATGAAGGGTTGGGTCAGGTATCCCTGGAGTGATTGGCGTTCATGAATAAGCCAAATGCCACTAGAGAACTGGTAGAGAGGCTGTTTCTCTCGTTTTGTTGAAGATTTCAATCTCAAGTCGACAGCTGTATAGAGTGCGGACTGTAAGACTCAGAGGTTATTTGCAAGGATATATTGTTTATTTATTTTTTAACATAATGTAAATCAATAGCCTGCTTTCCTCTTTCAGGACCAGCCAGCAGTAGTCAGAGCTCTGTCATTATTTATGCAAGTCCATTTCCTTCAGAACAAAATTGATTCGCCTCTATTCTCATCTTGTTGCCCCCAGAAATTATTTCCCACATGGAATATGTCACACAAAAATAGTGAGTTAACACTTTACATGACCAGCAGAGGAAATTGCTGCTTGATAAAGGAACAGTCTGTTCCACGACTACATCAGACATGGTTAGTATTGCATGAAAACCTGATGATTGCTTTCAGCAAGAGCTGAAGCTGTTTTTATATTCTACATCCGGCTTTCATGAGTTTATGTAAAGTGTCACCATACGAACTTGGTGGAGTTCTTTCAAATGTAATTGTCATTGTCAGACATTCAGATAATATCCAAAACCATCATTTTTTTTCACCTATGCAAAAAATGATTTTTGAAATCCTATGGCTAGCAAGCTTTTAATTTTTACACTGACATTATACATCCATCTCAGTCCATGACACTGAATAACAAAATGCTTAAAGGAGGAAACTCCAAAAAAAAAAGTTCATTTTCCCATTACGATGAATGGGGTCCAGATCCCTTATATAGGCAACAAAAAAACAAAAAAAAAACTAACTAGATCATTGCTTTCTTTTGGACAATTTATTTATTTATTTATTTTTTAAGTATCATTTTTTATTGTGCACTTTACAGAGTCTAAAATCAATTTACTTGTCTGACTTGTCACTTATGCTCTGGTTGTAATAGCTTTATTTCTTGCTGTTTTATACATTACAAATGTTATGTATTTTCTGTTGACGACTTGTGGAAGCTAATGGGGATCCAAATAAAGAATAACTGGATCACAGATCGGGATCAATTGTATATGGAAACCAGTGGCAATATTTACATGTTGTGGATATTATGCTAAACATGTAAAATCACTGTTGTGGTAAAAAGACGTGAAGCTTTTTAGATCCCATTGGGTGATGATGCCCCGCTAACCATAACACATCCCACCATCTATCCTCCCTTTGTCTTTGTCCTGCTGCGTTTAATCCGTCCACTTCACTACCAGTCCTATCTCCTGTTCTCACTTAGTCACTGTAATCCCTTTATTCTGTCCTCTGCTTCAGCTTTTGAAGAGCACATTCCATTTCTGTCTTTCCATTCAGCCTCTGCTCTTACAGTTTGGTCTTTTGCCCTTCTGTTCTAAAACTCTCCCCTCTATCTTTCTTGTTCTCGCGCCCTCGTTCTCTTTCATTCAAACGTCCTTGCCTGTGCTCCCAGACAATGCACTCAGTCTCTCTCTCTCCTCTCTTAATCACTCCCTCCTCTTGTTTAATCATTGCTCCTCAGCGGCTGTTTGCCCTGCGTCCTGTGGCAAGTGTTGTCTCTCCTCCTCCCTTTATCTAGCGCCTCGTTCTGTCCATCTTTCTCACGACCTTTCGTCCCTTCACCACAGGCTACTCTCCCCTCAACCCTCTGCTATATTCTGCACACACACACACACACACATGCGTGACTGTACTTGTGAGGACCTAACCCTAACCCTTAACATGTTCATCCCCAACCCTTATCCAATATGCACTTCTCACCCTAACCCATATTCTCTTAAAGAACCCCTTTGTTTAAAGTGAGGACCAGGCAATCTGCCCTCACTTCCCCTTGAATAACGTTCATTTCAAGTCCAAACCACAAAAATGTAAATGCATTTTGGAATGGAAAGAAGTCTCATGTGTCTAAAATAGACTAAGGTTCCTTTAAGTTCCGCTGACACACGTTTTAGGAATTAGTCTTTTATCACTGGGTGACGAACAGTTCATGTCACATTTTAGTCATTTCATTTTGATCTACTCAAGTTACTGTTAAGTCAACTGAATCTCTATTTTCCTGCTTTTCACCTGAAGGTGGTCGGACCTAATCAGTGTCATTTTTAACATTTTAATGCTTGCTTGTGTTACACAGTACTCCCCGAGCTCTAACAATCACAGATTTGCAAAGAGGCGAGCCTAGATTTGGATCGGGAATTTGAGGAAACGTTATTCCGTCACAGTGCAAATTTGGCCAATGACAGGGTAGCAAATCATGCTACCAAAACTCTTAACAATGCTACCTAAACAAACATGTTTCGGTGACTGATTTAGTTTTGAGAGTCAGTCTTCATCATTGTCATTTGCTTGAAAAAAGGGGTGAGACACGAACATTTTGGTAACGATTTTTGTTGATTTAAGTTAACAGTGTGACCTACACTGAGATTGATCACATTGACCAAAGAATTTCATCTAGCTTGTCATCACACATCGCTCCAGACCTGAAATTTAGTCAATTTGTATCTGCAAATCAGGAAATATTGGTGGCAAATGGTATTGGGTGCAATGACTTTGCTATAGCTAAGGGTCTTGATGCTCCTACCACAAACCGGACCTTACAAATATAGTGATAAAAACAAGCTCTCCCTCTCTCTGTCTCTCTCCCTCTCTCTATCTCTTTCTGTCTCGCAAACACACACATACACACACATTCACAGCGACGGCTTGTCACCTCAGTGACGTGACTGCACAGAGGTGACACTGCGTCCATCAGTCTGACAGCTGGCATTTCACAGCGATCCTCTAACTACTCACAACGCAGACAGGAGATAGATAGAAGCAGATAGACAGAGGCAGAGAGACAGAGTGAGACAGAGAGAGAACAGAGAGAGAGAGAGAGGGATGAAAACAGGATGAGGTTGTTCTTAGTATAAAGCAATGAGCAACAAAGCAGTATAGTGGCACAACCACTGAATGAATTAAAGAATGAATGAAAGTATGAATGAATTGTGCTTTGTCTGTGATAATAAATGTAAGCCACGTAACCTCTGTCTGCCGCACAATGCAGTGCTGCGCAGTGCCTTGCAGTATGGTTGAGGGACATGCTGTGGCCACACTGAGGGACGGCTTGAAGGACAGTCTGATAATTGAATGCATCACTGTATCTCTGGGAACCTACTGGACAAATGCTATGTGGTAAATGTAAAACATTAAGCAGAAAAAATAAAAGTGCATTTGAAAGATAATGTAGCTTTTGCCAGCGTTGGGGCTCGGATCCAGAACCTCAGTCTACATTTGTGACATTGCTATTATCACAGAAATATTCTGATGACTTAACCGGGATGGAAGTAAAGTCTCGAGGAAGCATGTATCAGGCTCTGTATTACTACACACAGTTTCCAGGAGGCTCCAGAGAATATCCAGGCTTCAAGAGAAAGGCGAGGTAGTGACCAGATGTGACCCCATGTGGTTTGACTTTAATATACAGTTCAGTTTTCCTCTATACTGAGCAGCAAATGACCCTGTAAGAAAGTAAAACTATTTTATATAAAGTCCAAATCCATGTATTGTGCTCGAAGCACTCAATGTTTTGTCTGATTATTTTAAAGCCTATGCATCCTATAATATGACATTAAATTTGTATAATTACAGCCTGTGTTAGGGTTGGATGATGTCTCCCAAATGGCACATGATGATGTCGACGATGAAATATCACAATTGACGGTTTCACTGTCCAGGAGAGGGGGGGGCTTTATGTCAAGGCTCCAGATGAACTTTTTTCAGCAACATCTCAAAGTCAGTGTAAACAGCGCAAATTGTCTCTTTACTTTGTTGTTTGTCATCTAAAATGGTTATTTGCAAAACAACACACTATTCACATGATTAGAAAATAAAGGATTGTATTTTTATTTACATATTTGCTTTGATTGCTTTTGATATTTGCTTTGAAATCTTCACATTAGTAGTTTTAATTACACATTATAAGCTGCTTAGAATTACTGTTAGAAAGTTAAACAGCTCAACTAGATATCAATTTTACAGTGCTGCGAAAACATCAACACATTTCTTTTTGAAACAAATGCATTTATTCAAGTTTCTCATCAAAAGCAAAATTGTACTAGATTTTTAAATCTCAATGATGGCTCAGTGGTCGATGGCTGTTGATGGCATCGTCCATCGGCCCAACCCCAGCCTGTGTTGGACCATGCTGGTGGTATTAAAGGCATAATATGTAACATTTCTGCATTAAAATATCTAGAAATGACTAGACATATGTAACATCTTTAGCTGAGTTGTGTACTTGCATATACCAATGTTCAAACCCAGAGAAATCGGTAATTTCAGTCAGGGGATCATGTTTGCCTGTCCGTGACATCATATCTCCTTTATGCCCTCTTGAACTTTTGGGGAAACAAGAAACACCAGATGATACGTCAGAGAGTGACAAAGGAACTCGGCAAACGAGCCAGCTCTACTCCACTCTATTCTTTACTATTGTTTGTGTTTGCTAACTTGTGATGGCGTGCGGTTATTCTTTGCCATTTGCTGCACGTTCTGTCCCCAGAAAATGCAAATATATGGGTGAGCCAAATGACCCAAGAAGATTACATTACAAGAAAAGAGGTAAAATGAGGGTAAATATTGGTATGGCATGAAGACAACAACTCCCATGATCCCACAGTACTTCATGTCATCATCAAACATTCAGAGCAATTAAATGACAGTGTCTAATAATTTAATAATGTCGTAATCTGATATGAGATTTTACTTGATCTCTAATTAGACTTTGATCTTTTAAAATAGTGTCTAATAATGTGTTAAGATCTCCAATTTGGTTTCTTGTCAGAGGATACATTGGCATAATAGTATAGTATATTTTGGGTCTCATTCAGAATTATATGCAGTTTCTAATTACAGCATAATTTAGGTGTATGGTATCTGATTAGGGTATAACTGTGTATGTACACCCAGTGTCCGCTTTATCAGGTCCACCTGTACAATCTAATGCAGTTCAGTGCAACAGCTCTACCTTTTAATAAAGTTTATAATGCTCAGTTTGTGTTGACATTGTGGAAAATGTGTCAATTTAATTCCATGTTTATTACTGAGGTTGTAGTTTGCAGAGGTCTTGTACTGGACTATCGAGAGGTGTTTCTAATTTTTTGTCCTCCCTATTTATATACATGAGGGGGACAGAATATTAGAAACACCTCTCAATAAAATGCAGTCCAGTCCAACAGCAGCACTAACTATGAGCTCAATGCCAAACATAGAAGTGAATGAACACCTCTATTACTGTGACAAAAAGAAAAGCTGAGCACTACAGGCAGCAGAAAATGAAACTTTAAGGCACAACAGTTGGATTGTACTGTATTAGATTGTACATGTGGACCTAATAAAGTGGCTACTGGGTGTATACCATCTACCAAAGGACATATTATTTCTAGTTTCTGATACAAAGTATGACTTATTATGTCTTATTAGTGTACCATAAAATAAGACCGATAGCACCAATTGCCCCATCTCCTTTTATGATCCTAAGTATCTCTGGCAGTAAGCAGGCCTGTTAGCACTACTAGAATTACTAGAATTGAACTGCTGCTAACCTGCTGAATGAATTATAAGGTATTCCACATTGTTTAAGGTTCACATAACAATGGAAATGAACTGAATGGAAACAAATTAACAAGGAGGCTTGTGAATTTGTGAATATGTTGTGACTGTGCTTGATTAAGCCCTTTCTCAGGCAACAGCCAGCCAGCGCTGAGGTCACTGCCAAGGTAGGCAGATAACAACTGCCTTTGTCCTAATGCCAGAGTCAGAGCTCCTGTGTGATGCTGCCTTTTGTTTAGCGAGGGCCACCCAACAATTACATTTGCAAGCACGCTGGCTGGGGTGGAACTGAACAGAGTGCAGTCCAACCACAGGCGCTGACCAGTGGTGTGACGGCCACTGCTGCAGCCACTGCAATGCTCAACTCCTGGTCCACACAACATGACTCACTGCACATTATTCAGCGTGAAAGGTAATCTACATCCAGTGTTAGCAGCCTTTTAGAAATCAGGTGCCAGATTTTAATTTTCCTTTTAACCATTACATCATCAGCATATTCCACTCAGGATTATGAAACAGCAAACCATAGATATTCAAATTCTGGCCCATGGCCCACATGCGGCCCACCAGGACATTGATGATGGCCCCCTGAACAGCCAATCAAAGAGTTTCCCTTTAACCCCATGAATCCCCCAGGAGCCCATGGATAATAGCACTTTTGTTCTGAAAGGTGTTATTTCACCATCTGAACAATTTTGCTGTAATTTAATTTTAAATATATAATCATAATCACACCACGACCGTTACAAGGATAAGTGGTTTGGAAAATGAATGAATGAATGAATGAGCAATCATAATCAGGGAATTTTTTTTCTGGTCATCCTTTTCTTTTTTCTTTGTTTCTTATTTGATGATATTTGTCTGTCATTTAAAAACATTTTTTTTTTCCAAAATTTCTGTTTATTTCTGAATTTTGTCAGAAAGGCAGAGGAGGAGGGTATTTAAAAATGACTGATGACTACCATGGGGCAATATGTGCTTACCATGAAGCTGCATCACCATCAGAAATAGTTTTGCAAAAAAAAAATCCAAATAAATTCTCCTAGATTCTCTTAAAAATGGGCCACCAGCCACTTGTTTAAACCAGAATATTGCTCTTTACCAGCAATTTTCATTTAATGCCCCTACCTAAAATGTGTGATATTGCAATAGATGTTTGCATCATGTTCCAAGTTCTGGGTTGCACTTTTGCTACACAAGAACTTAAGCAGTACTTGTGTCGCCCTCGTCATTCCATGTGTAAACTATGGGCTTCACCCATCACTGGTGACCAACCTCAACACTGTTGAATGTTCAGTGAAATGCATTTAGAACGGCATTTTTTCATCAGTCCCAGAAACCTCATATCTTACCCTGAAACTACCCTTGGGTTAATCAGAATTCTGCTTGATTAACTGTATTGAATGAATCAATACAGTCGTTAGGGCTTTCTATCAGGTACATGTTGCAGGTGCACAGGTTTATGAGTTTAGAATGGCACTGCTCCCTTTGCCATTTGGTGCGAAACAGGGAAATGTGCCCTCTCCAGCCTTGTTTTCACTTTATGTTAATGACCCCTGTGAATAGAGCAGCTGACAACTAGGGAAAAACCATGTGACAGCTTGGGAAGACAGCTGACAGTGGGGAATAAACCCCAGCGGGGCCGTCATGGGCTAGCAACCCATGGCATCAGTATTCAAGGCTGGCTCAGCATTTTGGTTACACCCGTTAAAGCTATGAAATGACAAAGAGGAAGACTACCCCTTGATTCTGAGGGAGCAGGGGTGGAAGATGTCTCACAGGCAGATAAGAGTCTTTGGCACTGCATCGGGTTTTTCCCTTGCAGCTGGCACCGTATAAGACTCTTGAAGGGCCTTGAAATTCACCAAGCAAAGAAGAAGTGCTTGATAGAGGGGGTACAGGGACCCAACATTGATCAGCACTTCTTGAGGAGTCTGTGAAGTCACTCGGATGAAGTCAAGCGATAGATAGCAAGCCACAGCTTGTTGGATATCAGTACCCCTGTAACTGAGGAGGCAAACACTGGCACTGAGACACACGGTATAGAGGGCAGACAGGTCAAGCAGCAAGGAAGGAAAATACCCTTGAGTGAAATGGCAAAGGACCAAGTTGGCAATCTATTAATACTTGTGAGAAAGCCCTTGTTGCATGATGTCATTGACGCACATGTGGGCCCTAAATTAATATGCTGTTATTAAAGGAACCCTCAGCCCAGCTCTAACAAAGGCAATTATCTTTCATTTCCTTGTTCAGTGCCATGCATGAATGTGAAAGAAATAAGCAAGGAGGATTTGGCAGCATGGTGTGTGATAACATCAGCAGCTGTACTGTAAGTGCTCACCAGCGTCACTTACTGTTGAATTCCTACAATTTATGCATTTATTGTTGGTACTCAATGATTCTAGTTTCTGCTAGTCCCTTGCTTTTTTTTTTTTTTTTTTTTTTTTTTTTTTAACAGGACCACACGGTCACATAAATGGGCAAAAAGTAAAAGGGTAAAAGAGTTTATATAATAATATAACCATAATATAACCAATGACTAAACAACTGTTTGGAAAATACTTCCCACCCATTTCAATTTTAAGAGCCTCTGAGTACCACCGCCCTCCTGTACATATTTTCAGCTACTCAAAGATGGCGGACTGTGAGTGACCAACTGAAAAGGCTAAAAGGCTAAAAGCCTTCAGTGCCCCTTTAAGGTATTGTCATGTGAAATATTTTCTCTCTCTCAGGTTCTCAACCTTCACTTTTTATGTCTTAGGACATTGATTCATTGATTGATTCACACTTTAAAGCGAACTCAATCTAATTTCATTTATTATTTGGAAATGGGGTATTATTTGGCCTCGTCCATTCCCCCATTAACTTGCCATGCCTTTCAAACTGGTACAGAAAGTGCCAAGAGAGCGAGATGTGTGGGAACCCTCTGTATTCTGTAGATGAAGCATACCTCTGTGGAGCTCTACTTGAGGAAAACAGTGATGTGCTCATACAGCAGGCAGTGCAGTGGCAGTCATAAGCATGGACAGCATTCGAGCTGCACCCAGAAGGCATCCACCTTCAGTAGTTTGGTGGTTTTCTAACTATAGTGGCTAAGTCAACACATGAATTAAATATGTTGCTCAGCAGTTCCCTACAACAACACCACTGTGCTGCCACAGCACTTTGGTGTTAACAGGTGGAGCTTTTAAAGTCAACATAGTGTTACTTATTCCAATAATGCATACCATCCCAACCCCCAAGCATCTAAAGAGTGCGAGCATTCTTGTTTACCCATGTAGGAGCACGTTAATTGATCCTTGTGTACAGTTGTAATGGTATGCTATGGAAGGAGCATTTCCTGAGGAAAATGTGTATGATTGCTGTGAACTGCAGAGCTTGGCATTGTTTTGAAATGTTCTCCAGGGCTTAACATTATGCATTTGAAGAGGTATATGTAGTAAAACTTTTGGTTGCGTTATGTTTGCATTTAAATCAGTATAGTGAAACTTTTGGTTGAGTTATATTTGCATTTAAATGCAATTCATTGTCTTTAGTGCCCCTCCTAACTCAAAGTATGATTTTATCGTTATGTGGTCCATCATAATTCTTTTGCATTTGGATGCATTTGGACATTTGGGTGCCTGGATGAAGTTTCAACTGTAATTTAAGTCTGTTGTTAATACAGTGGATGTGCGGTGGGAGCTGCTCATAGGCTTATTTGTACTGTCTAACTCAAGCTATGAATCATAAAATGATGCACTCATAAGGAAATTCAAAATTTTAATCATTAGGCCTAATGATTAGGTCAACAGTTAATACACAATAGTATCAACATAGGCCCACTGGCTACCATGTATTCTGTCATGCAGAAACCATTAAAGCTCATGAGCTCATGTTCACTTTATCAACATGACATGAAGTATAAATGTTGCGATTATGAAAGTGCTTTCATCTGATCAGCATGGTGTACTGAGCATTCAGCATATGTTACACAGTTGCTACACATTCTATATATTGGAGTGGATGGAGCCTCATTGGCTACCATGCATATTATGACTCATAATTAATACATTTCATCAGCAAGTCAAAGTAAGCATTTTGAAATTTAAATGAAGCTTCTACTGTAAACAATTGGGTTAAACACACAATGTGGGTGAGAAGGGCATCATTGACCTCCATGTATTCTATAACTCATAAAATGTATATGTTGCCATTTTGAGAGTGAACACATTTGATCAACATGTCATACTGAGCATTTTGAAATTTTAATGGAGTTTCCACAATAAGCTACTGCTCAATTGCAAATACAATTGGGAGTGAATGGGGTTTCATTGGGGTTTCTACTGAATACAGTTGCTGAGTCCTAAATACAATACATGTATATGGAATATTTTTAAAATGTCCATAACTCAAAAGCTATGATGATTATTAATAATAAAGGTCACAGCATAAATCTACAAAGAATTCTACATGATTTGACATACAGAATGTCTTGGTAGATAAAAACTATACGTTTTGAGTGAAAAAGGTATCCGTGCAACAAGCAAACTTGAATTGTTCCACATCATCGAGGTGAGCAGAGAATAAGAAGAAATCAAAACTGAATAAGTTAGTGGGACAGCAGTGTGCAAGAATCCCCTTAAATTGTTCAAATCTCTCTTCACCATGGAGAAAGGTGGTAGTCTGAAAGTAACAATGCAGAGGCAACAAAATCTCTGACAGTCAAGTCACACATGGAGGTATGGGAAAAGATGTGAAATGCAGTAGGAACTCTAATTCTGAAAATGCATTGTTTGGAAGTCAGTTTGGCTCATTTGGCCTGTCAGTGCAGCGGGAAAACATCTCTTTCATGTGTTACCACAGAGGTTAACAAAGTAATTATAGAACCATCTACTTCACACATCAAAACAAAAAAGCAGCACTACCTGCATTTTCAGGGTGCTCGTATCACACATGCATGATTTGGCACCACATTTAATCAGCTGAAAACCGAGGAGAGCATTGTCTCCTCTGTTTTGCTATTGTGTTGCATGTCTATGTTATATTAGACCTTGAAAAATGCATTTTGTTCAGTACCACATAGCCTTCAATGGATGGATTTCAGAAAATCTGACTAAAGCCCATTTCTAAGACATAACAATATACTTCACAACATTGAAACTTGCCACAGCATGTCAGCGCCTATAAATTTGTGTCATGGCAGGGTGCACAATTTCCTCTGTAGCATTCAAAATGTAATGGAGGTAATCATTATGCCATCAAAGTGGCCTGTGGGTTGGGAAAGGCGGTGGGGAGGGATTTACCTCCTGTCCATCTGGGCTTACATGTGCAATATGACAGCTGTGAACACGACAGCGCCCAGTGCAAAAGGGCTGTTCGCTAAGCTGGCTCATAATCTAACATAGATGGGGCTGAAGTACAACCAAGAAGAATCAGAAAACTTGTACGGCAAAATTTTGTGCATTGTTGAAGAGCAAACTCCAACAATACTGGAGAAGAAAGAGGTTTGGAAGACGGCACACTGTGAACCATGCAGACAAAAAGCAAATTCAGATTCCTGTCTGTATAGCCCAACAGAGGAGTTTAAATTCATAAAAGTAAGAACTGAGCAGAACATAGTGTGGATGCATCTCAAAGCTCCTCTACATGTGAGTAGGCACTGCTTTCCGTACAGTATAATTAAATTACTTCTTTGTGATATATTGCATGTTACATATAGCATGTTGCCTACACCACAAACCACTACGAAACCTTTTTCTCCATGGACTGCGTGCTGGCACCACCCAACTGGAACTGCTGGCAGGTCTAGCAAGCGCTCATTGTACTCAAGAGTGATTCCATTAAAATTTGGCATGCTGTGACATTGCTTATTGCACTTTCATTGTACAATTCCTCCACTTGATCAAATTTAAATTGTCTGCATTTATGAACCTGAATTTCATCATGCCAACTGTGAAGCCACGCAACATAATTGCCACAGTATAATGTGAAATGCATCTTTGTTTCTCCCACAGAGAAACAGAGAAGAAATACAATTGCTACCTCGTGGTTTTTTGCCTCCTTGAACCTGGCAAGTTTGCATCCATGTCTGTCCAGAGTTATGTAACATTTGTAGTGAAGAGTTTGAAGGAATTTAATAAAAAGGATTAAGTGTATTTTTTCTGGTGAAATAGGATTCCAGTGAATAATTTCCAGTGAGAAACATGCTCTCTTCACTTAGAGGCTGTTTTTTTTTCAGATGAATACAGAGGACTGACAGAGAGCTTTGTCACATGGTGCATCAATAATCACCTGAAGCTCAGTATCAGCAAAACCAGTGAGCTTGTAGTGGACTATCAGAGGAACAGGAGCCTCATCAAACTCATAAAAAGCATTCAGCATGTACCTGAGAACCTGAATTGCACACCAAATGTAAAGGAAAACACTGCATTCAAAACTATGTTGTCTTTTTGCTTGGATTTTCTGCTCCTGAAATTCAGCATGATGTCTCAAAATGCAAATATAGGCTGGCTGCACGTGTAGTGAGAGACATATGTTTCCCCCATCAGGGGAGGATTATGTGAAGGAGTCAACTAGGACTAGAAACATGCAGTGGTCTGACTTTGAAATAGTGCAGTGGAAAGGAAAGGTGAGCAGCATCAGCACCAGAGCTCCACCTTTTTGAATGCTAAGTTGTATAAATTGAATGTTATAAATCTATTTTCCGTTTGAGGATACTGTCAAGTTGTATACGACATCAAATGATGACATTTTTTGGACATAAATGCCACAAAAAAACTATTTTCCACCTATCAAGACTGCTATGCATGCTCTATTTATAACCCACAGAAACAACCAGATTATGACATTCTGCTGTGAGGCAGCCCATGCCGTTGCCATGTCAACTGCAAACAGTGATATGAGGCATGAAGCCAAGCCATAGAAATCCTTAAAAAAAAAAAAAAAAAAAAAACCCACATAAATAATAGTTTTTTTGTTTGTTTTGCTTGTCTGTCTTGTCCTACACAAACTCTGAAGGTTTTCCCAGCGTAAAGTCATATTTTATTTTGTTGATATTGTGGATATTAATTGTATTTTATTTTTTTATTTTTTTTACCTATTCCTTTGGTCAGGCTGAAGGTCAGACTTTATTTAAGCATTCAAAAACACATCAAAAGTCCAAACAAGTGTAGAGCAAGTACGTGAAAATGACCTGACATTACATATAAAAAGGAAAATCCAAATCCTAACCTTTACCAAAGCTGTTTAGTTATTGTGAGCAAAACAAAAATGACACGTCCAATTTGTGATTTTGTGTTATAATTTGCGGTGGAGAAATGTAAGAATTGTGGTTCACGGAGTGGATGACCTCAGTAGGTTATCTGCATTTCACAGTTTGTGTTCATTTCAGAAAAATTCACAAGGCTGGTAGTTATTGCTATGAATGAATAAATAAATAATAAATAAAACACTTGTTAGCTGAAATGCATCACCTCCTGTGCATCACAGGATTTTTTTTCCCCTAGGAAAGACCTTCCTTGACATCTTGGATTTAACACAGTGAATGTAAAAGCTTTCACGGACCGGCTATAGGTTAAAGCAGCACTGTGGCATTGTGTTATATCAATCAACAGCAGAGAGAGGCAAAACGGACATGTATTCATATGAAAATGTTGCAGATTATTACTTTGAGAGGGGCTCAGACCATGATAGACGGAGACAAAATGAGACAGAGTGATAACAGAGGGTGAGATGAAAAAAAATCGTACAGGACAGGTTCAGCTGAATTGAATGTGATGTGTAGAGGAACATGAGAGGGGCCTTATCAGGACCTGAGCAGGTGACACCTTTTCTTAATTTATTCCCAACAGAAGGCCAGACCAAGACTGGCATTTCCATCAGGTGTCACATGTGTGTGCATTAAGAAGTGCATATATGTGTGTGTGCATGAGTTTTCATTGTGCTGTAATCCGGGAGAATGCAAAGGGGGCGGCAGTGATTTGGGTGTTACACTAAAGCGCTACTTTGAAATACCATTTGACTGCTCATTAATAATTTTAGCGAGTGTGCTGACATTTGCTTAGAAGAGGAACATCTGTCTATGACTCAACCGTGGAGATGCTATAGTTCTCTGTGTGTGTGTGTGTGTGTGTGTGTGTGTTTGTGTGGGGCTCCTCCTGAAATGCCTCAGTCTCTTTTGAACGCCTCCTCTTCTCTAATTTTTATTACCTCTCCCCTCCTTCTTCCACATTCCTTTTCTCATTACCTTTTCTTCACTATCATGTCCTTATTTAGCATATGAATTGCACCCACAACATCTGTAGTTCTCTTGTTGCGTGGAAAGGTGGAAGATTATGAACTCTCATAATGAAATACACTGGGAATTGCATTATACTCAATTACAAGCATGAATATCAACGTGAGTACATATATGTCCTTTGACAATGTAATGCACAGTGCACAGTGGGATCTAAAAGTCTGAGTCTGCTGTTTGTTTTCATCATTTTCAAACTACACACAATTGCATTAAAATCGGCAGCAAGCTGTAGTTTTTAATGGAAATGAGGGGTGCATTTTACTCTGAAGGCTTCCCAGATAGCAAAAGTTTAAGATCAATGGTGGGGGGGCAGGGCAGCGGCCACATTTTGATCAGCTAAAATGTACACGTAGATTACTATCAGATGATGGTCGAATCCATATTGATTCAGTAACATTGTTTCAATGTAATCAACTAAAATTTTAATGTAGATTCCCATTTAGATGATGGTTGAAGCAACATTGATTCAGTGTCAGCTGTGGTTGAAAATCCAACATTGATTCAATGTAAAATCGAGGGGACACTTTCTGTATGATTTCAATGTCGGGCTTCAACGTGGATTCAATATTCCTGCCAGACCACATTTCAACATTGTTTCAATCACATTTTGCTATCTGGGTTCTGTTGGATTACTTGCATTACTTTGTCTCAGGGTATCAATTTTTTAAAAAAAATAGCGAAACTGCAGACTTTCAGCTACAAGGTAAACTTTGAATGAACTTTTTGAGATTGTGCACACAGTTGATCTGAAATCTAGATACGTTTATCTGCAGAATGTGCAAATTCAGAGAAGCTTTGAATGAAGCTCAGGTGGCGAGGAGGTGAAGAGAAGATAGAAATTTAGAAAGCTCAAGCCAGGAAACAACAGCTGGCTAGTTATTAAACTGTGTGGTGGAAGGAGACCTATGGTGACAACTCTCACATTACAAGGGGTCATTTTAACGCAAAGAATGCATGTACATTTTGCTTATTGTGGCTTTAAGCTCATGTTAATTGCAAACTTTATTTTATGTATAAACTGAAAAGTGAAAAAGGGCACTGGAACTGTGGCCAGAGAACCTGGGCCTCAAAAATGCGAACTCACTCCTGGCTTGAAGGACCAAAAACAGCTAACACCCTAATGAAAAAAAATATGTAAACTTGTTTGAAAAATATCATTTGATTAACAATTTGCATTGGTTTTTCCAAAAAGATGCTACAAGAGTTTTTGGCAGAGGACTCTTTTGGACCCCTTGAATCGTAATTCGATAATAAACAGAGATGTTTGCTGTATGCAAATGTAATTGCCCCACAGCTTCCACTCCTCATCGCTTTCTCTCTATCCTCCAGTGTGTTTTTTTTTGTTTTTGTTTTTTTTGCTTCTGTCTGTCCTCATCTCTGTTACATGTTAGATTCAAGAAAATATATGAAAGGCAAAGATTACAATTCTCACTTTGTTTCATGTTACTCACTGTTACCACCTAGGGGAGAAACAAATGCCTCTGATAATGGAGGCATTACACTGCTTACTAAGGTTTGACTGAAATGAATTTTTGAAAGCCAGTACTGATATCTTTCCTGCTGAATTTTTCATGATGCAGCAGGTGATACTCCAACCCATTGTAGAATAAAATGTTGCCATTTTATATTTTTACAAACCAAGAAATATGTTAAAATGTCATTGCAGTATGGTGCAGCCAAAATCATGTGACTGTTGACATTTTAATGCTAACTACTTGGTTGAGGTTAGGAAAAGGTCATGGTTAAGGTTAATACATTTTTTTTATATTGCTAAACATTAGCTGACATTCACTGATAATAGCTAGATTTTCTGCAAACAAACACAACTATTGCTTGACATGGGACGCAAACGCTGGTGTGCAGAAGCAGAGCCCTGTTGATTGTGTCACCCACCATACCACCTGCCTCCTAACATGGCAGTTTATCCTCGCTTTATGCTGTGTCATAAAACTTAAAAATGTGACATTTCAATATATCCTTGGTTTGTAGAAACAGAAAACACTGACATTTTTTCCTGGCACCCAGCCTGGATGCTCTATTTTGTACCAAAGTTCAGCATCTTTAAATTTTGCCCGATTTCACACCATGAAATCATGATTATTCTGTCCTCAGAATGTATGTCTTATCAGGGTGGAGAAGCTCCTGAAACACTTGGACCACCATGGGACAGTAAAACTCCACTGAAACATAGACTGATGAGCTCTTTAACGCTGCATGACCCTCCCTCTCAGCGGTGGGCCAACTTTGGGATACATTAGGGCTTCAGGTTTTGCTATAATTACAGAATACTTAATTGAAAAACCAATTAGCACATCACAAAGAGAAAGCAAAATTTCAGTGGAGGTTTTGCTGTTTTTACGTGGCTGTTGTTACTGCATAACCTCTGTCCTGCCTGATGACACTGACGCCACTATGCAATATTTTATGAAAGTCTAGTATGAGTCTTCACAGCAGCCATTCTTATATGAAACTGCAGGGTGAGCATGTGTCACTGGTAACATTAATGAAGTTCCACTCCATTCAGGACCAACAGAGCCGAAATCCTGCTGGTGTTCATGCTGGCGCACTGGAAAGACTCTGGTGCGTTTACATGGAACAGAACCTTAATTAATGTCATTAGTAACACCCATGTTCACCTGCTATTTCATGTCAAAATGGCTGCTGGGAGAAAGGTCCATGGAACACCAGTGCATCGGTCTAACCTTTCACTGTTCATAATGACATAGAATACAGCACATGCTCACTGAAATCACATGTCATTACCGAGAGGCTGAGAGAGAGAGAGAGAGAGAGAAAGAGAGAGGGAGGAGAGGGATGGAGAGGGTTGTGAAGTCTAGATATCACTTTGTATACTCCCTCTTTCAGATTACTCTCTCTTTGCATGGCATCTCTCACTCAGTTACTAATGAGCTTAATGGAGTGAGAGCAGAGTCTCACCTCTCTAGACCTGATGAGGCCAGGCAGAAAATTGATCTGCCTTGTGGGCTTATGCGTTCTCATGCGAAATTAGATAGATATTATGTACATTGTCATTTTTCCACACCGGCACAATGGCTTCAGAAATGGGGATAATGGTGATGGAGGTGGTTACTTTATTTACAACAATTGAGGGGCATGGGAGAATGCCATAAAGCTATTTTGGAAAGAAATCCTGAAATGTGTTTGTCAAAATGGAGGAAGAAATATCCAAATGATTCTATCCTCAAAACCATGTTCTGAAAGCAGGGGTCTTAAGATGATTCAGAACTTCAGTGGTAACCAAAAATTTGGTTCACTTTTGCTTTTGCCAGAAGTGATCATTTGAAAGTAGGTGTGTTTTTTTTTTGTGTCATTTTGAAATAAAACTGCAATATACTACTAACACTTGTAGTGTTAGGGTTTTCATTTTTGGACCCTTATCAAGAGAAAATTGACTTACATTCACAGACATTCACATTCAAGATGTTTTTCATATTCACTTTTCAAAAAAAAAAAAAAGAAAAAAAATCAAACCAGCAATCTTCTGGTCACAGACCAGCTCATTCTTCTGCTTTAAATGCAATCAAATTTGGCTTTTTAATAGCATTTAATAATATTGTTTATCATGGTGCCGGTCTCTGTCATTTTATTCCCTGTTTGATGAAATCATTGAATCTTCAAAAAGTCAACTCAATCAAGAAAAGGACATTCATTATTTGATTGACACCCATGTGTTATTTTGAAATTCTATGCTTTTTGAACAGGCTTCATTATCCTTCATTTGGGTCCTCAGTGCATAATTAAGAGGATACTGGGTAACTATGGACTTGGAAGGAGTATATCAATCATGACCTATCAATAAAATGAATGAATAAAAAAAGACAATCATTAGCCAGAGGTGTGTGCAAGCATGGGGACTTTTTTGGATGCTTCTAAGAAATGAGAATAGCGGCCATACTACAGTAAATTCAAACATATCTGATCAGTGTCCTCTGAGGATTTTTCTCTCCTCACCAGAGGCACAAATGCACCATCTCACTGCTGCCTAGTCATGGTAATTACACACACACACACACAAAGAAAAGAAAAACGAGGCCGGGAGATCAGAGTGGTGGATTGGAATCTCTGGAACACAGCCACAGAGGGGGTCCCGGATGATCACAAGTCCTTTGCTGCATCTCTGAGGGTTTGACCCAAGTGTGACCAGTCAGATCCCACAACCGGGGTTTGATCCCCGTCCGCCCACCCTTTGGCAGGTGGGATCAGAGTGCAAGGTAGATCCACGAGCCTACAGTGGAAAGATGGGAATATAGATCGGCATAATTGCAGGAGAGATAGTCTCCATCAGCCAGCAGCCCTTGCCAGTCCCTTCTGCTGGCTCTTTTTTAAGCTTTTGACATCACTCACCTTTGCAATTCCTGTAACAAGCCAGACAAGCGGTGCCTCAGAGTGACATGTGAGCCACAATGAAAGGGGATGGAGCGACAGAGATAGTGGTAAAATACATGTCTCATTAAATGTTATGCGTCAATCACAGGCAGGGAGCAGCGTGATTGGACAGAAACCTCCCTTCTTCTGCCCCTTCTACCCGTCCTTGTTTCTCTGACACCTCTGCAGCTGTCAGTGAGAGAAATGCGCTGTGTCTCTGTTTGTGCGTGTAAGACAATCTGTCCATCACATTTTCCCAACACTTCAAATGGCAGCCGTCTTCAGATGACATCCACGCGCTGCAGCATTGGGAACCCGAGGCAAGCCCACATTGAGGACGTAAACAAGCACGTTTGTTTGTTTGTTTGTTTGTTCTCCAACTCTGTCTAGCTCGTTTCTTGCCTCGCCCTCCTCTCCTTCCAAATCTGATGCTTACCAGCGCATCGGAGCAGCCTTGATTAAAGATTTTTTATGCCATGAGGAACGATCCATCAGGGTTGTACGCGAGCTTTCACAACCTCAAAGCCGGCGTTGGCTTGCTGCTTTGTCTTCCAACAAGAAGCAAGGCAACACATCAAACGGCTGACAAAACTTTGTTGAAAAGGGAATATTTTATTTATAGCTGTCAATGGAAGGGAAGAGGAAGACGAGGAGGTAGGAGGGACAAGAGGAACTTGCTGCAATGTTGATCCCAAGCCATGAGCTCAGCGAAGGAAACATCTTCATGTGTACATGACATTTAAGACGTGTCAAGATGCAAGAGGTGATGATATTTACACTAGGTAGAGATGTCAGTTCCACCTCCCCCTCTCATGACAAGGTGCCCTCAGTAATGCTATCTCCTGTAAGTGGAATGGCATTCCCATTAATGTTGTGCCTTGGTTGTTGCTGGTGTTGGTGTTGTTGTTTTCATTTTAACCTTTTTCTTGTTCAAGGAACGTCAGCTGAGCACATTTTCCTGCAGAGCTCTGCTTTGTATTCACACAGTTACATGCTTTCACACATGGGAGCTGCCCAGTGCAGTGACAATCTTCTACTGGAGTCCACTGAGTAGGTCCATGGGTGCAGGTAGGGTTAAGTGCCTTGCCTCTAGGCATCTTAACAGTAGATGCTGGAGAAGTCGCTTTCCCCATCCAACATTTCCCAGGATGCACCCCAGTGACCTTACACTCAAGGAAAGCCCACTTCTTCAGCCTTTGTACTTGCACAGCCCTAGTTGATTTCCCATGCTGCGGTCTGCATTTTGTGCTGTGATGGTCATTTATGGTAAATAACATCTGTCATATAGAATAAAAAAATAACTTTTTCAACTTATTAGCTAATTTTCCATGCCAGAGTATTCACTTTTTCACAAAAGAAAAAAAAAACAAACAATTTTAAAAATATTTTTATACACCTTATATCAAAATTCCATTATCTGTATTTTTTTTAAGTACATATTTAATGGTACATTCATGCTGAAGCAGGGGGCATGGAAAAATATTTTAACTAACAAAATATCACATTTCTTACCAGTCTCAATCCCTGCCATCAAATGAAACTGCCTTCCTCTGATCTCTCTATGGTTTACACTTTTGAAAGATGCCTCTTTGTGTTAAACCCTGCCCAAAAACAAGAAATACATCAAATTAAATAAAGAAGAGGCTTTCAAAATGCCATTTCCTTGTCACTTGCAGAGGTCTTCCCAGTTTCGGTTATTGCAGAACGATATAAAATGGAAGGAAGGGGTCCAGGAGGCCTGACTGTTGATGGACACATTGGCTGTTGCAGGGATCAAATTTGTAAAGTCTCTCTAACTGCTCGTCTGCCCTGTCCCCTACCGCTGCTGTCTAAACCTGTCTTCCTGCATCTGAGCTCATCTCTGATGTATTAGATTCATTTCTACACACACATACACACACACAAACACACACATACATATACACTCCCACTATGCCTCCACCAGGCCACGGCTGCTCCTCCTGTTAGATAGTGTTACTGAGAAAAAAGGATGAGATTTTGAGCGGCGGGCTGTCTACAGATGAAAGGTACTTTTATCGGCCATGAGGGGAAGAGCAGACAAGGCTTCAATTAAGCAGCACTCACAATTGAGCCATATATCATGTCAAGAAAAGAAGAGTGTCAACACAGGGAGAGGGGTTTGACGTGCGTTTGTGTGCATGCACGTGCAACTGCCTGACTCTCAGACCATTTATAAATGATGGGGAACGTGCATGTGTGTGTGTGTGGGCATGTATACATGCATATATGTGTGAGGCAAGTGGGAGTATCGGAGACATATGACCGTAGTGTGTTTTTGTGTACGTGTCTGCACATTTGTTTCTATCTTTGTGTGTGTCAGAGGTGTGTCAAGCGCCCACTGTCTCTCCAAAATCCCCGGGGAGCTGGCAGATTTGTTCGTCTCACTTTTTGAGGGGCTGTGATTGACAGTCGGGCAGGGCGACAATGTTTGTGTGTGTGTGAGGGAGAGAGAGACAGGAGGTTGTTGGTGAGCCAGAAGGGATGTGTGTGCATGTGTGTGTGTGTGTGTGTGTGTAGGGGGAATTTATGAGTCAGGGACAAATGTGAGCGTGCCACGCTGACAGTCTCCATCACAGCGGTCTGATGGGAAGGGACATGCCGTGTCAGAACACAGGAGCAGCGGTTTATTCATCCAAAGGCCAGATGGGAGAGAAAAAGTCGAAGCCACACACAGACACTGGATTGGCATCGCTGGCCACTGTTCAATGATGAAGTTACAGCAATGTATGCACGAAAGAGGGCAGGGATCCCTCTGCTTAGTCACACTCACACACACACACACACACACACACATGCACACGCCCTCATACACAGATACACAAGTCAGATTTCCATCAGTCAATCAAAGCTGCCATTCAGACAGGGCAGTCACAAGGAGAAACAGCAGGCTCAGAGCAATGTCACCCCTGTCATCACAACAAGGGGGTTGCTTTTCTCCGTTCCACAGGCAAACACATCCACATGATGCGCTCGACTGAGCAGAGAACTTTGATTTTCCCATCGCAGGCTAAGTATTTCCAGTGGCTGTAAATACAGTGAGAGGAGTGTCGGACTTGATGTCATCAGAGCCGATACAAGGGATTGAGCCCTGCTGAAATCCATCGGTGTGTGATGAAGTGAGTCATGCTGCAGTGAGCAAGGTTTTTATATACAGTAAAACACACCCACCTAATCAGTGTAAATCACAAAGCAACAGAATGCGGCAACCCATCCGACTAAACTGAAATACCACACCCTGTTTGTCCATATTATGCAAATTACTTTGGTGTCACGTAAGGTAGCTTGAGAGATGACAAATTCAAATGCAAAATCTTATCTTAAACAGTCAAGACAAAGTGATCATGCATTTGAAATGTTAGTCCCGACTCTTTGGGATAGTCCCCCCGATTCTGTCAGATCTGCTGAATCTACTAATTGTTTCAAGCAAGGCCTGAGGACAGTTTTGGTATAAAGGTTGGCCTGTTTTATCTGCAGTGTTTTACGTTGTAAAATCATTTTATGTGTTCTTAAGTTTCAGTTTGGTAACACCGTCTTAAATTATATTCATGGTTTTTGTATTTAAATTGGTTTCATTTACTATCCACTTAATGATCCCCTACATATTGCTCAAAGGTTAAGCTAAATTCTGGCAAGGGCAAAACTGGCATGGTCATTTTCAAAGGGGTCCACTTTGCAGACATGCCCACCCTCTGCTAATCCCATGCAGTTTGGCCCACAAACCATGCAGTCCAAATGTGTTCTTGTGGCCTGTTGTAAAATGGCGTATTTGTGCAGACTGGGCCCTAAACAGTCTTGGAGTTGCATCAGTTGGGTCTGACTGGAAAGCTGAGACTCTTGTGGATTCAATGAGCCACATCTGATTCATGTGTGATGATGTTAGCCCCCATAGCAGCCTTTTCATTGCATTGCAATGAGTCCTTTTTTTGAAAATCACTGTGTAAAATGACCTGGAGTGACCTCTAGGGTACTCACAGCCTCATGAAACCTTAGAACCGCAAACTAAAGACCGAGGACATTCGGAAGACGTCTGCTTTTAAAGGTATATTGTCAATAAAGGGGATTTTCTGAGCAATTTCCAGACCAAAGTGTTCACCATCCAATCACCGAAAAATGCAATTCTTACAGAAATCTCCAAATGTCAAAAGGTACCAAATCAAAGCAAGAATTTATCTGTGGTATTCCTCAAGGTCTCTGTGTCCTAATGTAGTGTTTTGGAGGGATTTTGACCATTTTTATTAATATATGAGTGGCTGCATTTCAAATCAATCTTCAGGGTCTCAGCTTTAAGATGATGCTTACCATTTCTACTGCATCCACTGTTGGCCTATTATTTCCCTCTCGAAATCCTCTGCTCCCTCACTAAAATGGGTCCCGGCAAGGGCCGGAATGGTAAGGGGTTAAAGAAAGGAGAAAAATAGTAAGGGGTTATTATAAAGCTAAACTGACCAACAATGGCCAGCGGCAAAAGGCTTATCATCACTGCCTCTGTTGACACCTGTTACCAGTAAGAGGGAATTTAGATTTGAGTAGGGCACAGTTTACTGGTGTTTACAGGATTTCTGTGTAATGAAGTCCTCAGACTTAAAATGTGAGGCTGAAAGTGTGCAAAATCTTTTCTTTGAACTTCTATCTACAAAGGCACTGGAGCAATGGAGGTGAAGAGCTTTTCTCAAGGGCATCTAAAAGGTTGCTGTTTAGGGGAGGGTAAAGCCACGTGGCTCTCAAATCTTCTTGATGTTTGAACTTAAGTTTGCTGTCCTTGTGTTGATGCCTTTCAGTTTAAAGAGAGAGATGAAGAGACAAAGACAGAGAGAGACATACAGAATTGAAATGGTCTGATGTAAGATGTGTTTGCGCTTTATTGCTATTATAATCTTAGGTGCACCACTTCTTTGTCATCACAAGTAACTGATAAATTAATGAACAAACACTTTCTGTCTTTCTGTATTTACAGAACAATGGCAAGGACTCCGTTTCCCGTGGGCATGTTGGAAACAGTTAAAATACACAGATTTGAAAATGCACAAATTTTGAATTACAAGCGACCAAGAACAGGAAGCAACAGATGGTTATCTCATTAATTTCTGAGTCCCTCAAAATTTTTAGGAAGCAGAAAGCATGTGTGTTTATTAATATCTACTTTTTTTTTTTTTTTTTTACTTTCTTGTTGTCAGTGATGCCAGCTTGAAAACCCTGGCATATTAATCATAGTACCAACAACAATGCACATGGCAAATGAGTCTGTCTGCCTTGGTGTCTCTGGCAAATACTGTGGCTCCCATTGAGATATGAAACACAAGTAAACCATATGGGATGGCTCTTTCATGAGAAGTGATAGTAAAAGATGCCATTCGTCGTGAAGTCGCAGAGGAGAAAACTCTTTCATTCCACCGTACCAAGTGGTGTGCAGCGCATTCTGTCTCTGAAGCTCAAATTCTAGGAAAAAAAAAAATACAAAAAAGAAATAAAATTCAGACATTCTCTCTAGCCTTTTTTCTTGTTCAAAACCTTCACAACAGATCCACAGAGCCACCGCAAACAACAACAACAACAGTTAAGGCCAGGAAGTCACAACTGTAATTTCATCATATGTGGGAGGCTGCCTTAATTACTGAGCAGACACAGAGCCTGAGACAGCCCCTGGTAAGGATTTCGAGCTGTTGCTACCATGGAGCTAGCATGCTCCACTTTTGTGCAGACGGCGTAGTGAAGAATACAGCTGTCCTAGAAAACTCGCACCGCTTCCCACAGGGTCCTCTTTCAACAGGAAACCCCTATCATCGGCGCTGGAATACAGTGTAACTGCCTACCTCCCCTCCCCTCCCCCTGACTAACACCACACCCCAGCTCCCTCCCGCCGCCAGAGCTGGCTCCTGTTCGCACACTTAGCACATTAAGGCAGAAATGTCTCTGATGCTCTCACCTTAGCTAATTACCAGGTACTGATCCATGCAAAATACTAACGCATGTGAATTCACATGCATGCACACAGGCAGGCAGGTACTGTGTGCTCACATCTGCACACACGCCCGACCATCAAGAGGAATGTGCAAGTGCAAGCCTATTTGCTTTGTGTGTAACACTTGAGGAGCTCTTTGTATACAACACATCTATTTCAGTGGGATAACACACTGCTCACCTAATACTGTCGTTGCGATGAATCAAAATGTCTTCATTGGATGCCCTGATGGCTCAGTGTGTAGAGTGCATACCATGTAATACTAAGGTTAAGCATGTACATTTGAGACATAGTAAGGTGTTAGTGAAAGCAGGTTTATTTGTACATCACCTTTCATACACAATGCATTTCAGAGTGCTATACATTAGG
>OMLB01064736.1:0-12153 GCA_900302555.1 Myripristis jacobus | reverse complement strand
GGAAAGAAAAAAAAAAAAAAAAAAAAAGCACTACATCAGGTGATCGGTGACCTTGGAGTCTTTTTGGCTCCATAGAGATGCTTGTTGTGCTGTTCACACACTGCCGGTGGAAGAAGCATCAATAATGTGTTGATTCTCAGCTGGTCAATGGAGGTGTATCATCTGATGCCAGCCTTTTTTCTTAGCCAGGCTTTCTCATACTCATGTCAAGCTGTGCTGGTGCATCCGACGCGAGGGAGAAAGTGTATGTTCAAAACAACAAAGGGAAAAAGAAGCTTCATCACCCATTAACGCTGCACAGTCTCTGCATTATTAGGAAGTATCTAAGATAACTTTTAAGGTACAATACGCGCATTTGTTTACTGCCCCGTTGCATAAAATTATCATGCGATGAAGACCAAAGACTCAATTAGCACTTGGATTTTCTGGCCTTCAAAACTCACTTTCTGGGCCGTGCACTGTGTTTGGAGCAAACCTGTTACCGGAATTTGAGTTCAAGCTTTTTAACAAGCAGGTGGACACATTTTGATCCGTGGCATTGTATACATTTCCTATTAAAGCACTAGGGGTGCGTTTGATCCTCTCTGACCGCGCTAAACAAATTCATCCTTTCAGGAGCTGAAACAACACGTTTGTCTCTTATATTTTCAAAGGCAAAGACACATCAGAAAACGTCTTGTTGTCTCGACTACCTCAGTGAGACAGCGTGTTTGTCTCTCTATTGATACGGCGATTAGTTTTAAAGCGCTATGCAAACTACAGTGGTGTAGATTCCCTTGAAGGCACCAAAGCTGTCTTTAATACCGTGCCCAGCACCGATTACTGATGTAGATGGATCTTTGAGACACCATCCATCTGGAGGGAATAACTTAGAAAACATTAAAAAAAATAAAAAAAAATAAATAAATACCAAGTACATTTGTAAAAGTCCTTTTATTTCAGTAAAAGAGCCTGAAGCTTAAAGATAAAGATAAAGTACTCAGACTACATAATGACCCCATTTGTATTCTTTCGTTTGGATGTACAATTCAGAGAACACCCTATTATTAGCTGTGAGTTAAGATGTGGCAGCAGCCGACATGTTTGTATTTCAAAGACATGTGCCCTACAGTGACTACTCAATCTGAATTACAGTAAACTTTCCAAAGCAAGGGCACTTTGCTGCTATTATCAACCCCGGCTCCTTCTATCCACTGAGGTGTATCATTGTGTAGGCTGGAATATAAAAAACGATTAATGCAAAAGGTATTTGTTGCCTTTCCCAATTAAGGCGAGGATTATGCCATGAAAGAATAATACCTTATAGCTGCGGCAGAGACATGAGACTAACCAGCTTTGACTGATCACCAGTGGAGGGATGCTAATGGACTTGGAGAAGCTGAGAGGCCTTTATTGTCAACACAGCAATCACACTTGTCAAAGATACCCGATAAGGAAAACCGCTGACAGGCAAGAGAAAGCACTTGACAATGATTTTCTTCTGTTGTGGCATATTATCCTCTTGCATTCAAATGACAAACTGCACTGATGTAATAAAACGTTTCATTGTTCTTGCACGTCTTTTTTTTTTTTTTCTTATTTTTTTACCATAAATAAACACAAGAGAACCCCGTGCAGAACGAGGCGACGGTTTGTCACCGGGTGCTATTTGAATTCTCAGAGCCAAACGTGCTCGCTGACAATTTCATTTTGTTTCCAAGTGCAGCATGTAATATTGACAGCGATGCCGTCTCAGAGCCTGCACTGTGGACTATTTTCATTGTTCTCCAAGTAACTATTCCAATCTAGAAACCACACGCTGCAGATCCATTTTATGCTGTGAGTGTGTGTGTTGTATGTTGATGCAGTGGTGGTTTACAAATCTCTGAGCTTGAATGCATTGCTGCAGTGCCCCTCTCTGGGATAACACAGTATTCGCTGTTAGTGCATTAGTATTAACTACCAGAGTCAACCTGTCCATACAGTTGCATGGGGACAATCCACATTTCAATCATTCAGCTTACATATATTTTAAATTAAACCATCCTCTCTTTATTGTATGTAAATGATTCTGCAATGAAGCTGAAGATGCAGCAACAGACTTTTCATGTGCTTTCTTGAAATGATTCATTTTCATGCAGTTTCCTAAACCTCCTTTTTCCCTTTTACCCTTGTCTTCTGTTTCCCCGTGCAGTTACACAGTACAAGCAGATATCATTTATAATTTATATGCTAAAGGATGTATGGTGGAGCAACAACAGCTGGCCACTTCAACACCTATAATTCATCTGGACACTGATTAGGGGGTGTGCTAGCTAGCGTCAGCAAGCTAGGAAGCTAATTTCACAAAGAGCAAACTGTTTGACAAATTGAAACTATGTTAAACAATTAATTAACCGAGAGGAAACAGGTGTTTGTTGACAAAAAAGAGATGACACTTGTCCACACGCAACTGCAGCTCTCATTCTCATTTCGCAGCCGCAAAAGTACAAACACGCAGGCTTCGGCTTGAGCACTTTTGCACACACACACACACACATACACACGCACACATACACCTGCATGCACATGCGTACACACCGTCTATTGTGGCAGCTGGGAAAAAAGGCTTGCAACATGCTAGTGTCACCGCACACACACACACACACACACACACTGCTTGCAGGCTTCTACTTACAACCCACACAATGATGAGAAAGACAATGATGCGACAGGCCTCATACTGTGTCTTTGGCGGCCTACTTGCAATTAGCCAACTGGCAGATCGGCAAACCAAAGCTGTTATTTTCAGAACTGGGCTCCTCTGTAGCATCACCAAGGACAGAGTGTGATGGCATATGACAAAACAGCCAGCGAGACGAGCCTCATATTTTCAAACAGTCCCTGTAATTAAAGACAAAAATCTGCCATTAGCTCTGTCTTCACTCCAAATCACTGTTGACGCGCAAAGGAGGTGGATAAAAAAGAACGCCAGTCTATTGTGTCTCTCCCCTTTTCTTTCTCTCCTTTCATCCGCTCTTTTTTTTCTCTCTTCTTCTCATGGTAAAGGAGAAACAAACAAACATGGTTAAAAAAAAAAAAATCCCAGCCATGGGTGCTGTTGGCTCGCCTGCGGTTCTCCATCCATCTCAGCCTGACTCCTCGTTGGGCCGCCCTTGAACGGGGCATAAGGTGCAGCCAGTCCGGTCCACCGGTGTGTTTATTATTATCTTTGATACGGAATATAATTAATGGGCGAGCACAATGCGACCTTCAGGGCCTCGAGACATGTAATAAATGCCTCCCTGCATGGGGTCTAAGATGTGAAAGGTTTTATGTGAGATTAAACAAACTGTGATGCTGTGGCTGATGGCTGCTAATGAGGGTGACACTCACCAAACACTTTCAACGGGAAGCCAGCGCTAACAGTCTGGCTCGGATTTGTACATTTAGTAATATCACTGTAATTTGCACTGATCTTCTCGAATGTCTCCCACGAAATCAAGGCGAATCAATCAGCCGCTGTTGGATGCAACCTCAGAATATGAATATTAACCCGAATCTAAGCTTTGTTTCATGTTCATTGCGAGTGGCGTGAAGTCTGAGAGGGTCATGTCGGCCACATAAAGAGGACTGAGTGTTGGTTGGGCTACCAGCTGCACAAAAACAAACAATATTCAGAAAGCTTGTGATTAAGTTTTGATACAAAAAGCTTTATTGCCACTATGGGGGACGATGTCTTGGGCACAGTGCTATATTTGAGAATAGGAACTTAATAATTTGCTTAGAGGATGAGCAAACACTCAGTTAAACAGTGCATGAATGACGAGATTTTAACATATAGGCCGACCTGTGATGTACGCAAACAGTCGTACTCCACAGTCCAGTCAGTATAAGTCAAGTGGCCTTACCTTGACTTTTCTCTCTTGTTAAAAGTGCTTTGTCACAGCAAAGAAAACGCTTTTTCACTCTTCATGCTTTCAGTCGGTGAAATACAGAGTGCACACGTGAGGATTGCAGATGCCGTTTGAAGGTTGCGGCATATAGCAAAGCAGCTATAAGACCCACCAAAAAAAAAAAAAAAGTTAACAAAAGAAAAAAAAAAAGTCCAACCTCTCCAAGGGCCTTTTGAGTACGAGTAAACTCATCTTTATTCCTCACCCCCATTATCAGAGTGAGCCTTGATGAAAACCATCATTCAAAATACGCTCACACACAACCTCACCGCGCCATATTTCCTCAGCTTACTCGACAGCGTCACCTGAATTCCCTCATTATGATGAATACAAATGCCCGGTGAGGGGTAACAACGTTTCTTCTCACCCTCTAGATGCACAAGGCTCTTTGGTGCCAGCGCACCGGCACGGGGCCCCGACGTGCTGAATGAGATGCAGCACTCACTTTGGCGGGCGTCCCAAGAATAACAAGGGTCCCCCGTCCCCGCGGTTCATGTTTCCTTTATGAATGTTCATTTATGGTAAATATTTTACCACCGTGCACAGGAGCTGACTGCACTGCTGAAGTTGTGACTAGTGGAGTTACCTATAGTTAGTGACACAGGAGCTGCCAGAAAGCAAGGCTTCCCTCCGGTAAGAGCAGCCTGCCTACCGGGCTGTCAACGCCAGCAGATGACATATCACGGCAGGGAGAGGTGTGAGACACTGGGCTATGTGAGCCGGAAGATCTGGAGCGAACCCAAGCTAGACGGCTCATCTCTGAGTGGGAGGATGTTTGGTTTACACGGTGTTAGGTAGCCGGCTCACTGTGTGACATTACTTGACGTGCCCAAAACCGAACGGGGCGAGGTTTGCACCAAAACTTGAGCTGAATTCCTCACTGATTTCAAATATATTCTTGTAAAATACAGCATTCATTAATTCATCGGTCAAAAATCGATAGTTACTTTGGACATTTTTTGAATTTTGTGCACACGGTGAATGAAAGGAGACAGAAAGGACTGAGGGTCAAGCCGGGCTCAATTTTTAACTCTCGGGTCGAGCTCTAAGCCAGTTATTTCAAGGACACTTTCACAGGTTTGACCCACACCAGTCGTGCTACTGCCCAGATTATCCTGTCCACGGTGCGCCGAGGTGAATGCTAAACCGGGTCAGCACAGCTCAGCTCAGGTTTCATAAAGCATCGTGAAAAGGTCCCGTGTGACAGAGAGTGTGGAAGGACACCTGTCAAAGTTGTGTGCTACAGGGAATACATGGCTATTGATTTTGCCAGCACTTGGCAAAGGAGCTTTCTAGCATGGAGGGCGGTCAAAGGCAGAGACAGATACACACACTGTTTTTCTGAAAAGCTCCAGAGGATTAAGCAGGGGATACTGTAGGCCGGGCCTGGTTGAGTCAGTTGAGACCACGGGAAGGTGAAGACCAAGTAAAAACACACACCAGAGAAAATCAAGTCTCCCTAAAGGTAAAGACCAATAGTGGAAACAAAACAAAAACAAAAAATAATACTCTTGTCATGCCGGTGATCTTCATTCAGCTGGAAAAAAAAAAGGCCAAGAAAAGGCAGATATTTTTACTTTGCAATTTTACTGTAACACACTTTAACTCAGTTGTCTTCTTGAGACGGCTGAAATTTCTGTCACATTTAAAGTGGGTTCACAGAAATATGTAAATACCCACTTGACTTTACCAGATACACCAGAGTGCTATACTTTGTGCTATCAAACTATGAACACGGCTTTGATGTCAGAAAGAGAGAGAGAGAGAAGTGAAAGAGGAAGAGGAGTAGAGGATGCACTTCGGTCTCCAGAAATTTTGTGAAATGTGCGGAAAGTGTCTGCAGAATGCAAATGCCTGCTTCATGGAAGAAAAAAAAAAAGAAAAAAAAGTCACGTTTCACCACAAAAGGACTGATGTGAAGGAGAAACAACTAGAAACAACAAACATGAAGGGCACTGGCATTGCAACAGTGCAGTGGAAAAATAAAAGTGTTGTGGTCAGGTATATATATATATTTACCCTCTATTTGACAACATGCATAATGTTCCCAGAAGTGTTTTAGCTGCCTTATGTTAAATAAAGCACATAATTGTACTTTTAGTCCAGCCTTGTTCCTATATTATAACTACAATATTGACTGGAGAAGTGTATTACCCATTTTTCATATCCACAAATGTATAAAAAAAAAAAAATCATTTCAAGGCTACTTAACCATAGCATACAAGTTAAAATCTACCTTGAATTAATATTTTACCCATATTATTTATTTATTTAGGTATTTATTCATGTATTCATTCATTTATGAATTCATTGTATTTGGCCTAACAAGCGCTGTCTCCTGATATTGCACCACAACATTTAGAGAAAACAATGCATTTATGTACCTTTTACTGCTTGGCAACATATATGGCTCTGAAAAAAGGTTCACATAATTACCTTGAGGTCCGATAATTAGCCCTATAGGGGATACGTTTGTGCAGACTGTACCTTACACGGACAGAAATTGACTGCTATTGCGTCCCTGTTTCTAACAGAGTAGCCAAAATTGTCGTCGCCTAAACCTTAATGCTAACCAAGTTTATTTTTACTTGCCTAAACAGCTGGAAATCGTCCAGGTTACGCTATCGCACCATAACCTAACTCACGGCGGAGGAGCACCAGAGTTTGTCGACAACAAATAATTTGCGTTTCACAGTTTGTGCTCGTCTCGCAAAATTTTACGGGGCTGTGTTTTGTGTACTGAGGCTTTAAAGTGTACAATGGCAGAGGCTTCATTGAATCGCGTTCACTGCAACCACAGGAGACTCATTAGTATATCATGGCGTCTCGAAATGATGTATTCCCAACCAGCATTACTTGGAAAGTTCCAAATGTGTTATTTCCCAATCGTTTCAACACTGAACACGTAATTCTTTGTAGCTATTTATGTACACAGATAGATAGATAGATAGATACCTGTATATTATATCTCCTTCCATGCATAGAGCACACACAATTGACCAAATTCTCTATACATCGAGAAAATTACCTACAAGAGATGTTAAATAAACCTGGACATTTGTTTGTCATTTTCCATAAGAACAAACCCGACAATCGATTAAACAATAATCTCTGACCAAAAAAACAAATTCAAAGGTCAGAATAAATAACTAGGTACAAAATGCAACATCTGCTTCAATAACAGAGATCACACAAACAACAGACACAAGCATGCACACACACACACACACACACACACACACCCACACACATACACAGCTCGCTGAACACGTGGCACTGAGTGTCATTACTCTCAGCGTCTCAAGATGCCCTCGGGTCAGCAGCAACAATCTGTTTATGTCCCCTAGACTGTGTGTGTGTGTGTGTGTGTGTGAGAGAGAGAGAGAGTGTGTGTGTGAGAGAGAGAGCAACAGAGAGAGAGAAAGGAGGAGGAGGAGGAGGAGGAGGAGGAGTGGGGCAGAAAATAATGAAAACTGTCAGTCCAGAGAGAGTGCCACATGACTCTCCTAACATTCTGTCCTGATTCTGAGATTTTTTTTTTCTTTTTTCTTTTTCTGCCACCTCACTCCCAACTCTGACTTTCAAATATCCACTTCTCAAAGCTGTCAGGTACAGTGCTCGAAATGTTGACTTTGATTGGTAAGTCTGTCTGTGGTGCAACTTTCTACTGTTCTATTCCCGATAATAAAGATACGCTGCAAATTCTCTTGCTCCTTATGTTTTTAACATCCAATCACTTGCACATGTACAGATGCAGATTTCTGTGCAGGATGCAAGTTCCCTTATTAATGAAATTCTGCACAAAGTGTTTGCATTGCACCTTTTTTTTTAATTGGTTATTAGTTGTTAATGGTCCAGCTTTAATTATTTAGACATTTGGCACATTGTCACTGCAGCTGTTATGTAATTGTTTCAGATTTCTCTTGCAACTCCTGCAGTATTTACATGCTTTCTGCATCACTGCTGCCCCGCTCCACCTGTGAGGGGAATTATTTGGGAGAGCAGTTAAAAAGTGGAGAGCACATGGAGTGGCAACACTTAAAAAACACAGTTTGGTGTTATTTTTTTTTTTTTTTGCTGTGTGCTATTCTCATTTGGCCTAAGGGTGGCAGTGTTGGTTTACCGTACAGTTGCTCACTGCTGAGGTCCAGCATTTTGCCTCTTCCCATATGATGCCACATTTCAGAAATGTGGCATCATATGGGCAAAAAGTCACCGGATGCTAATGTGACCAAGATGAATTCATTTGTTTTTTTGTTTTTTTTTTAAAGAAATCAATACTAAAAAAAACACTACCTTCACAAAAAGTGGTGTTAATGATTTATTAGTTTTGCACAAATAAATTATTTAGATCACACTACTGAATGCAGATACATTAATTTTTTTTTTTTTAGTTTGTTTTATTAATTTGTGTATATGCTCTAAGGGGGCTAAGGAGGTCTGAAATCGAGGTGTCGTAGGAGTGCTTTCAGCAGCTGTTATGAATTTGCAGAAAAATGTGCCGTGGATACTCAGGTGGAGGAAGAGGCTCTTGAAGCAGCTCAAGTCAACACACAGCAGGGGGCAAACCAGCGCCTGGAATAAATTGCTGCTCAGGGGTCGAGCAGAGGAGCATCCGGTACCTGTGTGTGAGAGCTTTTTACGCACATGAGCGTGTGAGAATACGTCTGTATTTATGAGTGACAGAGGATAATGTGCTGTGAGCGGTCTCACTAAAAAACAGGCCCCCCTCCCAGCTTTCCATTTCCTCTGAATCACACAGTTCTTTTAACGAGCCATTGAATTCTGATCAAACTTTCATAGCCCTCCTAATTTACAAATCCCTGGTCAGGTTCCGCCATGGCACCGACATGAAAGAGGCCTGTAAGCAGTCTGTGCCATTTGCACATTAAAAAAAAAAAACGCTGCCGCTTCGCAAATCAGATTTTCATAGAACATCACCTTTAGGAGGGGAGAGATTTCTGGCTCTGTGCGCTCTGTGCCTGTGTGTGAGAATCTTACCGCTGAATGATTTTCAAATTTTCGGTGTCACATCTGTGACTCCGCACCTTGCCAGTAAATGATGAATTGAATTTTGCATGAGCACACTTATATAAGTTGAGGTGGAGAGTGAGAGAGAGAGAGAGAGAGAGTGAGGCAGAAAGGAAGTTAAAGCAGTCTACAAAAAAAAAAAAGTCAAAATTAATTAAAAAGATATCATCCCTCTACATGCCCCAGTGGAAATGCTGGAGCTAATTCAAACACCTTTCAAGTGTTGACCCTAAATCGTGCTCCCAGCAGTTCACAGTGATGAAATTTGTAGCCTAATTGTGAAATCAAGCTCATGAAGATTCGCTCGTCTTTGAATTTTAAGAAAACGGCAACGCCAAGTGCGTATTCTGTGCGACCGGCTGACCGAACCGGCGGCTTTCACGCTGCCCCATAATAAATCACCGTCATGTGACTTCTCTGGCCTGTGCTGAGGAAGCGAGCCGTCTCCTGACCCCTGCGACTTTGTCAAAGTGGAATGGCCAGACTAACTTTGACTTCACAAGACACGAGTGGGTGAGACGCATGAATATTGCAAGGCGATGCACCGCTCCCAAACAAGGGCGCCAACAAAAGCTGCACAGCCCATCTGCTGCGGTGACGTATGGAGAGCCAGGAGACGGCGTAAGCTCTCATTGTCTTTGTGTCTCGCTTGCTCCCCCATCTTCTCCTTTTGTAATGGTAATCAAAGAATCGTTCGGAGGAGACACTGGCAACTTTCGGCTTATTGTTTGAAATGTGGAATTTCAAAGGCCTTGTACAGAGTCGCTGTAATGAGTCCGGAGTTGGAGATGAACGCTGTAGAACAACGTCTTTTCTCTATCTTGTTCCCTCTTTCCCCTCTCTGTCATAGCACTCTCCTTAATCACCCTTCAGCCCGGCAGAGCTGCCATACCCGCTGCACACCTCTCCAGGCTGTGAGCTCTCAGGCCCCCACCTTGCCTTCACTCTTTGATGTATTCTCCAGAATCAGCGTACCTTGAGTGCCAGAGAGCACTGTGACAGAGCCTTCCACTCCTCCTTCACTGTCTCCTCCATGATTAATTCACAAGTCCAAAACAGTAACTTCCTCTGACATTAATTTCCTTTGTAACATGACACCCCAGTAGTTGGCAGGGCGAGTAGGTCCAAGGATGCCCGAATGCTGAATTCTTTCCTGTAATAAATCATTAGCCATTAGGGACCTATGTGCCCTAAATGACTTAAACAAATGAACTTGTCTGCTTTAATAAGACCTTCCATTACATGAATATGTTCGGTTAAAAAAAAAAAAAGGAATTAAAAAAAGGAATATTGCAGAGGAGTAGTGCCTTTATCTTCCCTTTGCTTGAAAACGTGGCCACAAAAAAGCTAAAAAAAAAAAACTTGTTAATGATGTTTCAGTTTTCATCCAGATTTGAGTTGAGGTCACGTGAAACACACATCTATCAGGGCGAAACACGGTGGCTGAAACGATCGTGCGCCTAACTTTTTGAGACTATTTTTTCCCGCTCTGTCCGCTGTGACCGTGAAGCGTTCAGGGACACAGAGAAGCAGCGAGTGAACTGCAAAGGAACGGAAGAGTTTAACACAATCTCCCATGGGGTTCACTTTACTAGCAGGAGCTGAACGGAGTATTTTTGTTTTTATTTTCAACTCAGCAGTTTCTGAAGCTCGCCGCGACCGGTAATGCATGCAGTGTTGCTGACTGCTTAGCTAGCTGACGTCAAGGGACATCAACAACTGACAGGAAAATGACATGGCCAAACAAAAAAAACATCCAACTTTTTCTCGCTCCTGTCTGAACCCTGCCTCCTCTACATCAGACGCCGATGATCCTGACACCGGCTGGGTCAGTGACAGCTGTCGGTCGGTGTCCAGTCATTGCCAGATGAGAGCAAAGTGCAGCTGACCGAGTTTCCCGAGCAAGTGACTCCCCGGCCTGCAGGGCAGCTTCCCCGGTTACATTATGACAAGGGGAGAATGCACTTCATCTAGCAGGAATTACACATCTGCAGCATTTCGCATTTGACATGTAAGAAGATTTTGGCTCCTAAAAAATGTATTTGGCTTCTAATTATTTTGGATATAGGAACCACTGGCTCACGGGCTTTATTTATTTAGCTATTTATTTATTTATTAGGGTTAGGGTTAGGGTTAGGGTTAGGGTTAGGGTTAGTAGGGTTAGGGTTAGGGTTAGGGTTAGTCTGAAGCCCTGTCTAAAGCTTAATGCAGTTTTATTTGTCGACTGAAAACGAGCGCCTTCTTGTAGCACAACTTTTTCTGCATTACTTCAATAATATTTAGAGTGTTTCTGAATATGTTTTGTCGAAAGCTCTCGCGCTGAATTAATGTAATTCAACATGTGTTGAAAACAACCGCTGCAAGGCATTTTAGCATCTGACCTTTGCATAAGCAGCAAATTTACAATACAAGTTAAACTGTGCCTCTTTGAGCAGAAACACCAGCCACACTCCAGGAAAATATTTTTGGTGAGTGCATGCAAAGGAACATTTAGCATACTAAACAACATTTTGTAGGCTCTGGTATTTGACCTCTCACCCTTGCTCAGAGGTGAGAGAGCCAACACACTTAATAAAGGAAAGCATGAACTTTGTAGAATAGTGGAGCAGAATAGCGATGCTGCTAAAATCATTTCAGCCACTAACTTCCACTGTTTTCAAACGAGACCCTTCTCTCCCCTCTTCTTCTCCGCTTTCGAAACAGAGCTGCCAACTTTCAAAAGAAAATTATTTCCTCATCTAAATCAGGTGATGTTCATTGAACTGATGTTAAGCAGTTACTAGTCGTAGATAAGTTGGCTGAAGCTGAGAATATCTCAGAATCTCAATTTGCACTTTTTTTCACTGCGCATATTTCTTTGTAGTAACTGATGGCGTCGGGTTCTGTCACTTGGTCTCATGGTTTCACACTAACGCTGAACCTCCGTCGGAGCGTGTTGTTCCTCGGGTTTAGGTTATTTTCTTCTGTTGTTTAAATTGTTCATATTTCAGTTTTTTCTACATTCCTTGTTTATAATGTTTATATTGCTTTTTGCTATTTATTATCTGTTTATACTGTTTATAATGTAAATTATGCTTCATATTTTGCTATCCACTTTGCTGCTGTAATGCGTGAAATTTCCCCACCATGGGACTAAGAAAGGAATATCTTATATTATCTTATCTTATCTTACCAAATCCCCACAGAAATGTCCTCTTCTACAAGCACT
>OMLB01064735.1:5882-26093 GCA_900302555.1 Myripristis jacobus | reverse complement strand
ACTATGATGCCAGTGCCTACACTGAATTGCAATTTCAAGCATTTGGTGTGATTTTAAGAGTTTTCTGCTATTCAGAAAGCAGCAAGCTTGTCCATGCAGATCCGAGTTAGCAGATTCAAAGTATTAACATGCTTTACTGTAAGCACTTTTTGTCTTTTGCTAATGTATTGGCTTACAGTTATTGATTTGAGACATTCATGTGTTTGTTATATTTATATAATGGAGATAGCTAGTCTGCCACCCAAAGTGTTTCACATATCTACAGTGCATTTCAAAAATTCAATTAAAAAAAAAAAAAAGGCAAATTGATACAAGTTTTCATCAGCTACGCTAGGCCAATTATCCTGAAAAGTTCAAGCTCAAATTCAGGTTTATTTAAGCCCAAATTGACTCTCTCTCTCATCTCTGCACGGCACAAACAGTCAAATGATGTTACAAAGCGTTTCGTAATATTACTGTGGCTCACCGATCGCTCTGCGGTAAATTAATATGCGAGTGATTGCTTATGTGAGGGAGGTGATCGACGACACACACCTGCTCAAAGCAGTTCACAGAGCAGTGTAGCGTCTGATGTCTGATGGAGGAATCGCTCCCCGTCTCCCTGCTACGTCATTTCTATGCAAATGAAGTGTTTCCATCTCCCATTTAGCGCATTAGCTCGTCTGAAAAAGGCATTTCCATCCGCCTTCTCTAATGTGATACCTCAGAATGTGCAGAAAAATACACTGATGTGAATGCAGCTGGTGCTATCACTTGCTCTATATTGTTAGGTTATATATTATTTATAGTTACAGTGTTTACTATTGATGCCACTGACATTAAACTGGATGATGACGGCCGTGTGTGGCTCCTTGTTTCTCATTAATATTTCATTTTCCAACATACTGTAGAAGCCATTAGCTGCCATTCCTTTTCATCTGGTATGAAAAACATCTTCCACAGATTTGAACAATGCCTCTGGAAGGTGATCCATCACAACAAAAATGCGCCCTTAATTATTTTGTCAAGCATCGTTTTTTTGTTTAATCACTGCTATTGTGTCAGAGTGGGACTGAAACGAACCTGTTTGCCAGAAAACAATCGTTCTTTCCTCTGCTACCTTGCAGACATCATTGTTACATTATTGTTGTATGAATTATTATTAATAGCAGAATTGTTGGTGGAAACAACGCTTCAGCTCAGGCTAGGTTTGGTATTTAAAAGTTGACAAAAACGAGGAAAAGTGAAAACGCTGCATTAGATACTGCACCGATTTTCTGAGAGGAAGAAGAAGGAGAAAAAGAAGAAGAGGAAGAAGAAATAACAATAGCGCAAATATGAAAATAACCCGTGTTGACAGCTGCGTTTCAAAGAATTACACCAGATACTTCGACCATGAGCACTGGATTTCCAACTCAGTGCAGGATTGTAATACAAGCAGCGTCCACGTACGTTCAAAATTCACTCTCTATCATTTTTCTCCACTGATCAAAAGCCTCTCCGGTATCACTTTGATGTTTCCATATCAGTTAGTTTTCACCCCGTAACATTATGATCAGGTTTTAGTTTCTTTGTTGTCCCACCAGTTGTTTCTCTTTTTTAAAATAATGCAGTGTGGGTAACCTGGAACAGTGTACAGGCTCTAGACCCTCCGGTTTAAATATAATATTATGTGCTAACTCATAGGGTGCTTGTTTATCTTTGTACATGTGCATAAAACCACATGATAAGCATTTTTTTTTAATATATATATATATATAGGAGCTGTCTTTGAGCTTGTAATATTTCCATGGATGGCTACATTTAAAGAAAATGAAAGCAGTAATAAATAAAATAAATCAAAATGTGTTCACATTAAACCTCCTCTCACTCATGTCCTATTTCCGAAAACAGTTTTGGACAATTTTGTTGAGTTTAACTTTCAGCAGGAGTGTGAAATTGTCCTTCAAGCGACTCCATCAGAAGGACATTGAGTCGCTGCAGCGCTAATTACAGCTGAGTGAAATAATGCAGACAAAAATTATGCTTGGCCCACAAACACAGTGAGGAATACAATTGGGGAAACAACGTGGCCAAGTTAGTAAGCTCTTTCATAGAAATTCAAATCAAAACAAAGTATTCCATCCAAACATTTAATAAACTGAAAACTAATGTGACAGTCTTTCTGAGGAAATGATTTGCATCCAGTGCGAGGTGGAGACAGTATTGAGAAGGGTGTTGGGTGAAAGGCTCCTTTAATGGATTTAATGGCAAGCAATGACAGCAAGCTTCCTTTAAAGTGCTTACTATGTAATGAAAGGGTGGATAATGCTCAATGTCTGAAATTAGTTTTGTAGCCTGTCAGGGGCTGGTAAACTAAAAAAAAAAAATAAAAAAAAAAAAAAAAAAAAGGCCTGTCAAGAATAATTTGTACTTGCACAAACACAAATTCATTTACATTTTCCAAATATGTGTCTCTGCCTGTATTCACTGCCATATAATGCACAGAATCAGGTGCTGCTTGAGATTATGTGCAACTACAAAAAGCCATTGCTTTGCTTTGAGTGGCCTGGAGGGACTAAGTTTGACAACAGGCAAAGACCAAAGTCTGCAGACACGAGGCATTTGGACGTTACTGTTTCAAAAAGTTACCGAACAGTGTGACAGGTGACCCTCATGGATCGGTCCGCCATTTGGTGTCTGGCAGGTGTTCATTTCAGACGGCGATAACACTGTATCCACTGATCAGAGACAGAGACAGATAAACAAAGAGATTCAGCCTGAGAGAGGCTAGTGAAGCTGCTGTTCAGTGTGTGATAAGAGTGCTCTATTTCCTCATTTGACAGTGCAGCCCGGTACAGAAGAATCAGTTAATTAAAAGGTATATGTGTGTGCTCTCAGTTTGCAGTGTGCCTAAATATGTGTGTATTTACAATAAAAAAAAATAGATTAGTTTGAGCTGAATATATTAAGTTGTGCATTAAGAAGTTTTCATGTTTCCTGTTTTTTGTGTGCTAGCAGTATACAACAAACCTGAGGAGGCACTTACAGTATATGGGCAAAAGCATTTGTACATGCCTCTCAATCATTGAATTCAGGTGTTCCATTCAGTCCCATTGCCACAGCTGTATAAAATCCAGCAGCTAGCCATACAGTCTGCCTTTACAAACATTTGTGAAAGAATGACTCGTTCTAAAGAGCTCACTGAATTCCAGCGTGGTGCTGTAAAGTAATGTAGTAGGATGTCAGTTGGTGAAATTTTTCTCCTTTCTAGATATTCCACCATCAGCTGTAAGAGATATTATTGCAAAGTGAAAGTGTTTAGGAACCACAGCAACTCAGCCACCAATTGGCAGACCACGTGAAGTTACAGAGCGGGGTCGCCGAGCGCTGAGGCACATAGTGCGTAAAAGTGGCCGACGCTTTGCTGACACAATAACTGCAGAGCTCCAAACCTCCCCTGGCGTGAACATCAGCACAAAAACTGTGTGCTGGGAGCTTCATGGCATGGGTTTCCACGGCCGAGCAGCCGCATTCAAGCATTCCATCACCAAGCACAATGCAAAGCACCGGATGGAGCGGTGTAAAGCACGCAGCCACTGGAACGGTGGAAACATGTTCTGTGGAGTGACCAATCACGCTTCTGCAACGCTTCCGTATTGTGCCAGCTGTAAAGTTTGCTGGAGGAGGGATGATGTTATGGGTTTGTTTGTTTTTTCTGGGGCTGGCCTCGGCCCCTTAGTTCCAGTGAAGGGAAATCTTAATGCTTCAGCTCACCAAGACATTTTGGACAATTCTCTGCTTCCAGCCTTGTGGGAGCATTTTGGGGAAGGCCCTTTTCTGTCCCAGCATGACTGAGCCCCAGTGCACAAAGCAAGCTCCATAAAGGCATGATTGGCTGAGTTTGGTGTGGAAGAACTTGACTGGCCGGGACAGAGCCCCGACCTCAACCCCATCCAACACCTTTGGGATGAACTAGAACAGAGATTGTGAGCCAGGGCCCTCCTGTCCAACATCAGTGTCTGACCTTACAAATGCTCCTCTGGATGAACGGGTAAAAACTCCCACAGACACACTCCAAAATCTTGTAGAAATCCTTCCCAGAAGAGTGGAAGCTGTTCTAGCTGCAAAGGGGGGACCAACTCCATATTCATGCTTATGGATTTAAAATGGAATATCATCAGTGATGGCTGGTGGTGATATTGGGTGGGTGGGCTACTAAATGCATTATATCCATCGATAGTTCATGCTGCAGCACCATATCTGAGATACCAAGTTAAAGCTATACACTTACTATATACTTTGTTTCAGAGGAAAGTACTCTGAAGAGTATTCTCAGTCAACATCCTAAGGGACATTGCAGACTTCAACCCCACAAACTCCACACTACTGTACATCACCATCAGCCCTTCCATCATCACCTTTCAGTTTCTCTCTGCAGATCATTGGGAAACGTTCACTTGAAATGTCCAGCGGCTTCTGTAGGAAACTGGTCTTTATCAGTGGGAACAGTTGAGGGTCAGTAAGTTCAAAACACAATAAGTGCCAGGCTTTCTAAAAGAGACCCTTTGACTGCTCTATCATTATTTCACAGCACTGTGTGGCTACTGACACATTATCAGACGGCCACATCCTGCCCGGCGTTGCTGAAGCAACAGCTGTCCCAGCATCTGGATGTGGCTGAGTGTCTGTGGTCAGCTCGTCCTTCAGTTCAGCTATGGAGCAGGAAAAATTCTCCAGGGCCTGCCTTGCTTTGAGAGCATCTGTGGTTCATTTTTGAAAAATGTTGTATAGAATATCAACATGCATGAGGGCAGAGTGGAAAAAAAGATAAAAAGAAAAGAAAGTTCACAACCGCCAGCAATGTGGACAGGCCACGGGCTTGTTGGGTTGACACGCTGTCCCAAGACTGATCATTTTGGATTTCTTGGAAGTGTCTTTTTCAAAGTGTCTTGACACTCAAACATGGTTTTGACGGTGGGGCTTTTAAAGGTCCAGCTTGTTTGTCCTGATGCTGGAATCCTCCTGCCACACACTTCAGGACGGCGGTTCTCTTGGGGGACTCGGAGAAAAACCGTCCAAAAGCTGACATCTTGGCAAAAATATTCTGACAGGTGTGAGAGATGATCAGGTCTGCTGCATGACAAGGTTTCACTGATGGGCATAGCGGTGTACAAAGTGCACGTGAGGGAACGTTTCCTTTGACCTGCAAGCCTGATGATACGCTGCTCATTACAGCCGCCCCGTCATACATCTTTGCAGTCAGTTTGTTCTCCAGTTTATATGGCTGGAGCTTCTCCCTCTGGAGTTTTTTTTTGAGTTTTTCCCCTGCAGTTCTGTCCACTAACAGGGAAAAACAGAGAAATCACACTGGCTTACACATGCCACATCGGTTGTCTCGTCAGTTTGCACAACCACAAATGATGCCTGCGATATTTCATCAGCCAGTTTTTGTCCATAAAGTTAACATACAATCAAGCACCTCATTTTGGCTAGTGTTAGACGTGTCAATCTGTGTGTTTGACAGGTGATCGGCTAACTGGCTATCTAAAAAGGAGAACTGGTCGACGAGATCCAGAAAGACGCCCCGGTGGAGTGAAGTGGGCGATTCATCGGACCCCCGCAGAGCTAGCTCATGTGCCCCGAAAATTCAATGCAGTCCACAATCCGTTATATGCCAGTTATAATGCCGGTTTTCTTCACCAGTTCGTTGGCCCTCATCAAGCTGATAGGCGATGTTCACTTTACCTAACATTGATATCTTTACACTGTTTCCACTGTGGCTTGTGCCGCGTTCGTGTTTCCTAATTTTGTCCAATAAATGCTTTAAATCCACAATTCCTTGCTGGGCCCAAGTCGTGTCTCCCCCAGAAAGCAAACACGAGAAAAAATAAGTGCTTTTTTTAGTTACACTTGCCGTTAGCTAGTCCTTTCGTTCATTGAATTTAATCTGTAATTCGATGTGCCCCAGTCTCTTCACCTCCAATTTTTCCTCCAAAGACATTAAAGTAAATTTATGATTCAGTAAATAATCCACCTCATTCAAGCTAACACCCGCCATTGTCACACTCACACCTGCTTTCAAACATCCTGCCGTTTACCTTCCCATCTCCACTCTCAAACAGCGAGCAGCTTGCTGTACGTACAGTTACGTATGTCTGCTGTCATTGGCCAAGTCAGTGGCCTGAGGTCTGGATAAATTTAGCCCAAATGATCAGCAAATCAAAGGGGTGTGCCACAACACCTGTCAATCACTCAACACTGAGGATGACTGGATGCTGATGCTACTGTGCTTGAACTGTAAAAAAAAATAAGACCTTTTAGACACATGCTCTAGCTTCCACCATAATTTAAAACAACTGGTTCTCGAGGTTGTTTTTTTTTAACAATTTTTGTAACATTTTCTCATCTTTATTGTAAAAGATAGGGAAGGCTTAGCGCTGTTAGCCTATTTATACCAGCTGTCCCTGGATGTCATAAAAGCTCCAGTAGGTGCGATGTGTAGGTGGCCTGATATAGTGCCCATATAGTGTCGGTGCTTGAGGTAAAAGAGCAAGATATGGCTTCATCCATTAATTAACCTCCCAAAGGCCTACATATTGTGTGTTGGGCTTTCCCCTGATGCTGATTATATTGAAGTGATGGGGGAGTCCTATAAATTTACAGTGTGTCCACTTCCTCTGCCCGTCTGCACCACTGGGAAAGGAGTTATGAGAATGGTTGGGCAGACAGTGCTAAAATTAAAATGACCGCACCACAGTCTGTGAAATGTCAGCTAATGAACTCGAGCGTATTCAGTGTGTTTCACAGTACACTAAAATACACTATATAGTCAAACTTTTTTTCTGATTTTTATAAACTCACCTGTAATTATGTGATTTTTTTCCTCCATTGGAAATAATCTGCTGTGTATCATAGCGTTCTCTCACACAGTGCACAGTGCTGAAAGGGAATGGGCACAATTACAACAGGTTGTGCTCAGCTTAAGTGTCTGGCAGGGGGGCTGTGCAGTGCAGAAATGGTTCAGCATAATGGTTTGCCAATGGGGAGGCCAGGATTCAGCATGAGGTTGGCTATAACCAACCCAGGTCACCCCCTATGCCATCGCATGTGTCCATGTTAGGTGTTTTATTCCTATATAATAATTATATAATATGGGAAACCCTCAGAATGAATGTGGTTTCTATTTATTTGTTTATTCACTCTGGCTTTTCTGCTTTATTGGACCATGATTGTAGCGATAGACAGGAAAGACAGTGGAGGGAATGATGATCCTGAGCTGGAATCAAAACTGGGTTGCTGCAATAACATAATGAGGTACACACTCTAGCAGGTCAGCCACCAGAGAGCCCCCATTGTCTTTTATTTGGTCATTAGGCAGCATGTTTATTTACAGAAGTGCCATCACATTAAAAGGAAAAGAACGAGTACAGATTTCACATTGGCTGGAGATGGTCAGTGACCCCAAAGACTCAGATTCAGTGAACTTTTCTGAGCTGACAAGTTTGTTGACAGCTATGCTGTTCGACTTTTTCAGGTTGATCAGCTCAGTAGAGATAGAACGGACTTACAATGAGCTGTCAATTGAGTTGATGGCACAGGCTTGGAGATAAAGATTTATTTACTGAAAGCAGAGACTGAACAAGCACTGATGTCACGGACACTGTTGTACATAACATGTTCCTCTCTACGTGGCATTGCATGATAGAGTTCAGTTCTTACTTGCCATGGACTGCAGGACTGCAAAACAGTGTTTGCAGGTATGAGATAAAGAGGCTTTAGGCAGTACAAACGTTATATGTACCTGCAGGTAATAAGAGGTGTAAGTTGTCACTGCATACCAGTCCACTTCAAGCACTGCTCCTAATCATACACCTTAACAGGTAGCATTTGAAATTTCACATATCCACATTGCTTGTTTCTGCAGGCTTGCTGTACTGTATGCTTTCCACTGCAAAGGGCAATGTGGGAAAACCTGATAATACTGTGGAAAGCTGGTATAATGCACCTACAAGGGATGACTCATGACATGGAAATCATCTTAGTGAACTTTATTGAATGTAGCCCACAATGTGCACGGATACCAGTTCAACACACCTTCTATGAGGGAGGTTAATTCTCCAGCTGACATTCACGGTCACAGTGGCAACACAAATTGCACAAAGAAGTCGGTAAAACAAGAGGTACTAATGCAAAAAAATGATAACACACATTAACACTAATAAGGCCACATAAAACATGCCAATATGACCAAAGTGGTGCAGTATGCTACAATATGTCACAATGACAGCTAATAGTTGTTAGAAAGACTTTTTGCTCCAGGGCCCCAGTTATTTGTACTGTAAGAAAAATCTCTATATATAATTTTACTTTGCAATGTGCAGAAGAAGAAGGAGTAAAGACAAGATAGGAATAACAGCATTAAGGACATTAGCAACCGCATAGTAACAGCGTACAGTTTGGTAACAGTAGACATAAGATGTAGATGTTGTTTGAGTGTGTGTTGTTTAAAAAAAATTGCAAGGGCTTGTGTGTGTGTGTATGTGGGTCAGTGTCTGTATGCATTTACGGGAGTCATTTGAGTTGCGGGCTCGGGGGTGCTGGGCTCGCGACTGATGGGGTGATTAGGTATGAGGAGGTAGATGAAATGGGAATGGACTGGCGGGGCAGCAGGAAGCACTGTGCCCCCACTCAGGAATAAACACTGCACATTAAAGTTAACTTAAGGTTATTGGTATGAAAAATAAAATGTAGGGATAAGGTGGATGGTTCAGATAAGGGCAGCCGCCAGACCCTTAAGTGGATGCCCGCCATCGGCCTGTCTGGATGATTGTCTGATTGAGGTAGTTATGTTTGTAAGAAATTTTGATTAAAAAAATGGCACTGCTCCACATCAGACCACGAAGGCCTCACCTCCTGTCCAGCAGACCCTGAACACATCGTCTGCTGCAACCGCTGTCCGTGGTGCTGACACCTCGGGCTGCTGCAGCTCAGCCAGAGTGAATACATTCACAGGAGAAATGTAACCTGAAGGACAAATGGGTTTAACTGATATTGTTTGGTCCCTTTATATTCTCCGTGTGCTCCATTACAGATTACTGGATCTGGAAATACGCTTCCTTAGGAGATGCCATTGATTCACTTCTGCCCTGTTCTGGGCTATTTTGACTACTTTTTTTTTAATGTAATGTGGTACACTTGAGTTTTCTATTATCTACAACAAGTGCCTCAAGTTTTCCGACAGGATTGCATTGAGTTTTATTGTAAGGTTGCTATATCCACATGTATAGTAAGAGTGCTGCTCTGGCCTTAGTTTCCGTTCTATTGTCAGGCCTGAACAACCTCTCATTTGACTACATAAAGCCAAGTCAAGGCTTCATTGACTGAGTGGGTCTCCTTTCTGCACTAGGGTCCAAATGCAATGAATGCCACAGTAGCAATGAACAGAGGTGGGTTTACTCCATTTATTCCGTATACTCTGTGCTTAGGTCACTTTACTGCACAAAAGTGCATCTAAAACAGTTTCGGTGCAGCATACTTTTCACTCTTTCACTCAAGTACATTCGGAAAGGAAAATAAAACTTTTATTCCGTTATATTTGGCTACAGTCCTCTCGCTACAATTTTTTTTTTTTTTTTTTTGTAATCCATTTTTATTCCGTCCATGTTCTGTTTATTTCATTCTCAGAAACTTCAGGTAGCCATATCCCCCTCATGACTCCGCTTCACCAGCAGCAGAAGCGGGAGACTCGTATGAGTGAGAACATCTCTGGCCTCATATTCAAACATTTCCTTACAGACTAGCAAAAACAATAACTTACATGTGCTGCCTTCCGTCTGCCTGAAAACAAGGACAAGGACTTTTCAGCCTTCAAGAACGATCAGTATTATTATCAGTAGTAGTGTTATTGCAAGTAGAATTATTGTTGTTGTTGTTGTTGTTGTTGCTGTTGCAGCCCCTGTTAGCATTGTCGTCACTGCTATTATCACCACTAGTATTGCTATACAGCCCTAGGTCAAACTTGCATTGTTCTATGTTCTGCAATGTGCCCATTACTCCTCTCTCTCTCGCTCTCTCTCTCCTTCTCTTTCTCTCTCTGCTTGAGGTTTTTGGCCCTGTTAAAAGGTTGTTGTTTTTTTTGTTTTTTTTTCTCACCACTCGTCCTGTGCTTGCTCTTGGGGGAGATTTTAGTTTGTGGAATTGGCCAGTATCTGTTGAAGTATCAGTTTCTGTAAAAGCACCCCGAGCGCCTTCTGTTATGATTTGACGCTATAAAATAAAACTGAATTGAATTGAATTACAAAATTAACCTTGAAAGTGGCTGTATCCTATAGATGTGGCTATCAGATGATTCAAGTAAACTAGCTAGAATGAGCGAGGGCCTGTGCTTTAGAGTTGACCTGCGGGGTTGAGTATCACTGGTATACATACAAACCTGATGTTGAATGCTTTTTATTTTCCTTTACATAACTGTACCTTCACAGAGAAAATCATCTGGATAACTTAAAAAAATGTCACGACCGGGCTGTGTATGCTATTGCATTTGATCTTATAGCTTGTCATAGTGATATGACATCAAAAACGTGTTTTAAATACCTAGGAGTTGTTTTGAGTGCTGTTGGCAGCATTGACATTGCACTATTGCATCTGAAGGCAGTGATGTTAAAAAGCACACAGTAAGCTTAAACTAATTAAAACTGAGAGGGCTTGTCTTTACTGTAATGTTGACTCTATTTCAATGCATAATCCCCCTTTAGCCTGATTGATTTTTTTTTTACTTTTTTCACCCCCAGCAACAGCTCAGTGTGTGTACAGACTGAATAGAGTCCAGCCGAAGATGAAAATCCTTCTCTACTGCCAAATCTTGGTAGAGGTTTGAAGAATACAGAGATCACAAATGCATTTTCCCTCTCTGTTCTCAGGTAATGCAGGCAACATGTGACTAGCTTTTACACAGTTTCATATGCGCAGGCAGCCAACCGTTCCCTTTGGTTGAGGTGCCATCGCTCAAGGTTACGACAGAAACCGTATAAGCTCAGTGCATACAGTAATGACAAGGAAAACATTGAGCTTAAAAATTCAGGAAGCTGCAAAGACCACAAACAGCACAATGATCTCTCCAGCTGCCTGAATTTTTGTGGGACTTTTTAACGATTCTCAATCATTAAAAATCATGCTGCTGACACGGCAGACTGCTGGACTGCCAGACAGCGTAGTTACTTTGGGTGTCACTTGTCATTGGGTAGGCCAGACGTCTTTAGAGAGCTGCTTTGCTGTGCTGCTGGCAGACACATGAAAGGCTCCCACATGTTTGCTATCCCTGCTGTGGCATTAGAGGAAAAGCATTCAGAGTACCATGCGAGGGAGACGGTGACCAGGAAAACAAGAGATAGCAGCTCAAACCTCCTGAAGACCTGGGGGGAAGAGCAAGAATGAACAGGAATAAAGAGAGACTCCATCCTTGATGAGGCTCCAGAAGGTGAAAGTGACCTAAAGTTGGAGTATCAAAAAGTCTCAGCCATGTCAGATGACGTCTCTAACCTTGAGCGTCATTTCTCATAGGCAGTGAGTGTGAATACTGGCCCCTGAGTCCTGCTGCAACAGCTGATGCCACTGCTGCAGACGCTGGCTGTGAAACACACAAGAGGCTCTCTCAGGCTACCACAGCTTTTGAAACTGCAGTGTGATTGCAATTTCTCATCCTTTTGACCCAATAAAACCTCTTTGGAGCTCCATGTATGTCTCGGTGAAAAGAAAATGCTCTCTGAGATGTTTGGCCCAGTAATGAATATAAACAAAGCAGACAGAACTCACAATAATTGCTAGAGATCAAAGATTTCCACGTTTTGAGTCTGCTTCTGTCCGCAGCAAACACATTTTTTACATGATTATGTTGTAATTGTAGCTGATTACACCAGTATAGTCCATCAACTGTGTTTCACAGGTTCAGTACAGACAGCATGAGGTTTTTTATAACGCCGCTGTGGTGAGGCCAATGGCCACGAGCCTGAACTTAAGCAAATCATCGGTACATGTGAGTTTCCTGCTACCCACCCAGCTGCAGGAGAGGCTGAGCAGGATGAATGATTGTAGACTTCTCTGTGAAGCCCGACAGCGTGAGATTCAGAAATGCCGGAGATGTCATCAAAGATCCTAAGCTGCTCGCTGCAGCTATAGTCCTAAACCTTCAGACCATTAGTGCATCTTCAAATCATCTTAAAAGCTAGTTATGCATCTTTATGTATCAGCTCAAGACGGGGTACCATTCGGCTTCGCTATGCAGTGCTCATTCACGTAAAGGTCAAACTGTAGACTTGGAAAAGAACATGCAGACTAAAATCATTTAAATGACTTATTATGTCACAGGGCTTAACGCCATCTGAAGACACCTGACCAAAGACTTGGATTACAGCACCCGCTCAAACAGCAGACACTCTGATGAAGAGGACAGGAATTTCACAAAAAGGAGAGCTGGATAAACACATTTCATGCCCGTCCACAGGAGGTACGGATGTCTTTCACTCCCACCTCATTTCAACAAGTTATCGCTCAAAATCCACACCAGACTCCCAGGGTTCCCCAGCCTGTGAGACTTTTTCATCATGCCCGTCTCCGAGATCATGACTTCACCGCACAGATCTTTAGAGCCTACTGCTTTTGAAGCTGCACAGTCACTTCGCTCAGCAATTTGTCGCTCGCTCTCTCCAGCAGATTCATGTAAAAAGTGATACAAGACAAGGTTTTGATTGGATTCATTTATACGGTGCTGGTGCTAGCACATATATAAGATTCTTCGTCATCTATGTCGTAAGATATCAAGAAGAAATTTACGTTTCAACCACCTAACTTGGAGGATTTATGAAAGTATCTTATGGCTGTACTTTATGTGATAAATATTTCACATATTATTGTGTGTTGTGTGATTTGACTTCAGGTTCACCTTTGGTATGATTTTACCCTTTCTCAAGTGGATATTTTGCTGTTTGTATTATGTAGTGTACTTTTCTTTTCCTTTTTTTTTTAATCGCTACTCTGCCTACCTCCTGTAATGAACAATAGACAAATACAGAGAGCGCCATATGATTTGCACCCAAGGTTGCCAAGAACAGAAGATGTATCAAACCTTGCTAACGTCATGATCTCTGAGGGCAGTGTATTTTACTTTGCCTGCTACAGCTTTACTAAAATGTCAAGGAATTTCTCTGTGTTTTCAGGTAATGGACCTCAATGCCATTATTGCATGAAGCGAAGCTTTGGCCCACATTCCAGTACTCATGTCTTTAAGAATGTGTTTCTTTGCCTGAAAAGCCTCTAAACCTTATTTAAAATGTACTAAGGAAACCAACTCATTGTAAAGGAAACAAGAGGAACTAGGTGGCAGAAGATCACCTTTGGAGAATAAAAAAAAAAAAAGAATTTCAGTAATGTCAACCTCCCTCACTGCACAATGTATATCATTACTGAAAAAGTGTGGCAAAGAGCACTCTGGTTATTTATTTATTTATGTATTTTTTTTTTTTTATGTATTTAACATAAAAAAATAAAAGTATCATGGATAAAGTCAGGGAGAGAGAAGGAGACTTATAAAGAATGACAAACAAGTAATGCCGGGGCGAGGAACGAAGTGCAGCAAGAATAAGTGAAAAAGTGGAAACTGCAAACACAAAATGCCAGAGAAGGAGAGAGCAGGCAGCTTCCCTCTGAAAGCTCATGTATATTGCAAACATGCAGTGATATACTGGTATGTTTAGATCACGTATGGGTGTACATGACAATTACTGTAATTAAATTACATGCACTTCAAAAGCTCTACAAATACGTTTTCCATACCACTAATCAGGGTCGCAGGCAGGCCCAAATGAATGCTGGAGCTTATCCCAAGATGCACTGGGTGGAAGTCAGGACACACCCAACAAGGCGTCAGTGGAAAGAAACTACAAGCATCACAAGAGGAGACTGGGATTCAAACCCAGGATTCCCAGCGACCTTCTTGCTGTGAGTCAGTGTACTACTACTACTACTACTACTGTAATACTGAAGGTTTACTGCTGTTTGAACTGAAAAAGTAATACTACTTTTGTGCATGAAGCCAGTATAGTGCTCCAGTGCTAAGCAGTGTGTGATGTCAAGCTGAGTCTTTCTGCTACATTTTGCGTTATGAGAGGTTTCCCTCCCTCTGTGTCCCTGTTCCTAATATGTTTCAATCAGCTGCTTATCCTAGTATATTCAGAAAATGCTTAATTCAACTTTGGCAAGGCTAATTGTAAGTGTTCTCTCTTAAGCAGGATTTCACTATGGTGTACCTTACTCAAATATAATACTGTGCACTTATTAAATGTCTAAGAAGTGATTAAACTTTAAATTAAAAAAAAAAAGTCTGAAATGCATTTAAATATAGTACTGACTAAGTGGTACTCAAGCTTGTTATACTAAATGTTCTTTCTAGCGAACTTTGAATCCTTTTTTGAGGATACGTACCTTTTAGAAAGATAGCTTCCTTTGCTAGCTTCCAACCCATTTTCCCATCCCACGTTGTATAAATAGCAAACGCACTTGTAGCCATCTGAGTGTTTTGGTCTTAAAATGAGGTGCGGATGGGTGCACTGCTATCTTGAGGCAGTTGAAAGCGATTGAAAAGCGATGGTTCAGGATTTCAGGGTGGATTATCAAGATGGTCATGCGTGTCTGCACAGACAGGTGCACAACATGCGTACACACTGCAGTGCACAAACATGCAAATCATTAAAAATACATAGATTGCAATTGGAAAGCTGATTATTGTGTACGCCAGTGACCGTACGTGATCCTCCTCTCATTCCCAGTGGCTGTTTTCGATGACACCATTGTACCTGTTTCGGCATTGAGCGTCCCCTCTGGTGATGCTGGAAGTTTGACGACACACCGATCGCTGTATGTTTCTTTGTTGACCACCGAAATAGCCCTTTGAATAAAACATACCCCCCCCCCTAGAAAAACAACAATTAATTGTAATCTGATTAACAATATTATATTGTATTCTACTCAAATTACAGAAGTTACCTGGCAACTGGAGTTGCCAGTAAATAACTGTAAATACCAAATACAATGTTTTTGTAGAATTTTTTCTGTTGATTTTTTGTTGTTGTTTTAACATTTGTAGCTTTGCAAATTATACATATTATGAAGTGATTTAATTGAGTCTAGGGTAGCTTAATCCAAATTCATCCACATTACATTATTCCTTTAACATGTTAAATAAAACCAGAATCAGGACTGCAACAACACTACATTTATTAAAAGTCAGTGGTTTAAAAATGTAACAATCTAAGGAAACATTCTTCTCTCTGGACAATTATCATAAAATCTGAGCCCGAGGTAGATTCTAATATAAACCCAAGATATAAATTTCTTTACAGAAATGTCTTTTTCAGAAATCATAGAAACAGGCTGTGGTAGCCTGAAAGTCCTGTCATATCAAGTGAGCAGGTGTAAACAAACACTCGGAATGGTGATAACAATGACTAAATTAAAAATCCTCAGAAAACATACCTCTCAAAACAATCAATACATTTTACAAAGCATATGTAGGCTTTCAGAAACTGTGGTGACTTTCCTTTTTCTGAACTCTTAGAATTTAAGTCTGAGATCTATTCAGAACAAACTCAGTTTAACAGTTTATCTCAGGATAGTATTAAAGTAAAGCAAAAGGTGTCCATAAAAGATCATATTCATTCAGTGGATAAGAGTCCTCATCTTTTGCCACTGACTTACGCACAGAGCCATTCAAAGTCCATTAATCGCCCGAGAAGAGAGGAAACATGAGGATTGACTGAGTTGTTCTTCTTCTCATGCACCTTTCCACTTCTCTGGCTGACCAGCTTTGTCGTCTTGGTGCCACTGGTTGGGTTGAGTCCAGAGAAACATCTGAAATCTCAAAACCACATGAAAAGAAACTTAATAAAAAACCTGCACTCATAGCTGCTCAACAAGAGAAAGCAGGTTGTGCAAGACAAACTGATAATTTCCCTTTCAAGATGAAAATTTTCAAACATGAAAAAACGGTGGATTAGGCTAACACAAACTACTGTGGCTTACTTTAGCTAACTTGGATATTTGTCAAGTTAGCATAGAGCTTATGTGGAATCCATAATGTCAAATTAAAAATTGTCACAGAAAATTATCTTATCTGGCAGTCATTGTGTGTTGGTTAACTACTCAGTGCCTTTGGTGTGATTTCCCTCTGCACCTGCAGCTATCTGACACAAAGGTTGAAAGTTACACAGGTTAGATCAGCTTCACCAACGACTTGTATCGTTTCAACATATCGCTCAGAGGAGCAGGGAAAGCTTATGTAGCCTACTGCCCTCATAAACAGTCTAAACAGTATTTTTAATAAACAATATGCACACTTACAAAGTGGTCGTCAATGCTTCAGTTTGAATGTAGGGGCCTTCTTTTAGCTACTACAATCAAAGTATTATTATTTGGAGCCTGTTAATGGTTTAGCGTTGTGGGTTTTGCTCCCCAACGAAATGCCCTATATTGTCTCCTGCAACTACCAAGGGAAAATTAAAAATAGTCACAGAGCATTCACTGCACGTTAGCTTTATCATGTAAACTCCTTCGCTTGTTTGAAATGACTAGAATTTCTCTCGGTGTCTCTGTTTAGGGGCGTGTAAACCAGCCTGATAACTTACACAGACAACTTTTAGGTTAACGTCAACTAACAAATTGAACTAGAAATGTGCAGTTTCTGGGGAAACTGCGTGGGCAAGCTGGAAGAGTGACCGTGGTACGCAGTTTCCGAGCAGAAAATAAAATGTATCATGAGAAAGGTAAGGCTTTGGGCTTTCAGACTGTGTCAAAATTATTTTTCAACTCCCCAAAAGGCCTGCCCCAAAGCGAGTTAAAAAAGTGTGTGTTTCTCCCTCTCCCCAGATTTTGGGTTCCAGATATAATGGGAGTCTATGGGGGAGAGAGCTGGCACTCCTGCCTTGTTAAGTGTCAGCGTTTAAAAAAGTTGAAGCTACTTTGCTTTTGTATTGACATTTTTCAAAGCAAAACTAGTTTTCCTACTACTTTACCTGAATTTACGCATTTGGAGTGAAAATTGTGGCCGGGGGAGCAAGTAAAAGACAAAATTTTTAGACGATTTTTCAGGGCTGCTGCACTCTAGCCGTGATGTCACTCACTCTGGCACTTCAAACATTCTGCCATTAGTGTGTATTTCGTTTGAAATTCCGACTTCAAACTGGAATTGCGGAAAAACGGAAAGCTGGAGCGCCTTGAAAATGGACACGCTGCTTCTTCTCCACAAGACGCATGTTTTTCGTATTTGGTGCATGGACGAAGGTCAAAAGCTCGCCCTGGAGCCTTCCAAAGTTTTGCCAATTCATTTCGGATGGCCCAGATTTTCTGTAAAATTGGAATTGCAGAAATTCCATATGTCAGATTCCTTATAAAAGTAATAGCAAACTTCTCCCAATCAGGCCACACATTTTCCCAATTCATTGTGTGGGCCTAAAATGAAAGCTGTGGAAGTAGTTACGGGCCAAAAAACGTACCAATAATAAAGAAATAAAGAAAAAAATAGTAGGAAGAACGTGATTGTGCAAGCTGCCAGCTTGCCCACTAATAAAGAAAGAAAGAAAAAGTAGGAAGAATGTGAGTGTGCAAGCTGCCAGCTTGCCCACTAATTACATTTTAATTGAGTAACTCTGACACATGCTATTAATGTTAAAGTCCAACTTACGTTGTGAAGAGGAGTGGACGGACTCCACAATCGCTTCTCTGCTCAGTCTGCTGCTCCGTGTCGTCATACACTCTTGAAAGTTAGTCCTCCAAACCGCCAAATGTCAACGTTATCTTACTGTAATACATTGTCATTTACAGTCTGAACACAACTTCCCTGTAATTTTGCTGTAAGATGTAAGCTGTGGAAAAACGCTGTCAACTGCTGTAATTGTTTTGAACCCATAATGCATTGCGATATACTGTAAATAGTTGTAAAATGACAGAACAATAAGTTACTGTAAAAAATTACTGTAGAAACTACAGCAATTGGTTACAGTGTAGTGTATTCTTTTTTTTGCAAGCATTTAGAATTCCCTTAGACATCCATGTGTTTTCTAAATACTTATTCTTATTGCTGCACTGTTTTAGTGGGCAATGTTTGTCATACAGACTTTTAAATTTTTCCAGAAACGACCCATATGCTTTATCAACATTTGATTCTTCACATATACGTCTCCAATTACAATTTAACAGCTCATTTCTAAGAGCAGTCATGGATTCCTCAGTTCTTATTCTCTTGTATTTTATTTGTCTTATCTCCTTCCTCTTCCTATAGTTACATTCATAAACCGAAAAAACAGGCAAGTAATTGCTAATGTCATTCACCAACAATCCACTTATAGAAGTACTTTCAATGTTATTGGTAAATATGTTGTCTATAAGGGATGCACAATCAGATGTTATCCTGCTTGGCTTTGTAATTGTTGGAAACAGACTCATACTATACATTACTTCAATGAAATCCTCTGTTTTTATTTTTGTTTTGTTTTTTTTATGTCTGTTAGGGTTAAAGAGATTGACGTTAAAATCCCCACAAATGTACTTGACCTTTTGCTGTGTTATAATACTCGGTGATTCAAATTGAAATTGCCAGTAAAATATTTAATTAAATAAATAAATGCCACAATAATTGCATACGTTCTTCTGTCTGCCTCATCATAAATGCCTCGTATTCTGTATTGTGGTTTAACCTGAGGTGTTTCACAAGGTTTGTTGTGTTGCCACAACTCCTTACCGTTTTTCCACAAACATCATAAAACCACGTCTTGGCTGTTTGTGGAGCTGAAATAGCTCCATACATGACTTTGTTTATGCTCTGCCATTGTGTCTACAGACTGAGACCAAGTGACTGACTGACTGAGCAGCGTGCCGCTGCGCTTACGCATTATGCACTTACCCAGGCGGAAGAAAAAGTAGTTCCCACCAACCGCATGTCATTTAGACAAGATCTCAATAGTTTAGTTACTTTCCCCTGTGTTTCTGTTAATGATATACATTACCTCAAATGACTGAAGTATCAAAAGTATCGATATTTTGATTTGAGAATTGATTTTAGAGCATAAAGATCTGGTATCGGAGGTATCGATATTTCAGTATCGATCTGCACATCACTAATACAGATACAGATACAGATAGTGGTGTACTCGCTCATCCCTACTTACTGCCATGATACATGGTCGAACAAACAGAATATCAGCACTCACAGTTCAAGTTTCTTCTGTTTATTGTGGGCAAAAAACGAACAAGCCATAATTTAAAAACAGCAGACATGGCAATTTATAGAAACAGTTTAGGTACTTCCAATTAATTTCCAATCTATTCTGTTCTTAGTCTTTGCTACTATCAAATTTTTATGCACATAATGATGTATTACATTTACATATCTAACTTTACTGTACAGCTCACTTGTTAAAAATGTACATTATGGAGACTTGTAGTAATGGAGTTGATATGAGAAAGTCAATGACTGACGTCATTGCTCACTCCATATTTAGTTAGTCTTTTTTAGCCCTTGCCGCTTCTTGTCTGCTGATATAATCCTCAGCGTGCCGTGCTAACAAGCTAACAGCTGTTAATAGGCTATAGTTTGTTGAAGCTGTCTGTGTAGGTTCTCAGTCATCCAGGTTCTCCACATGGATTTGAATCAAGGTCAGCTGGACTGTTTGTAGATTCTTGAAGAAATTTCACTTCATCCAAGAAGCTTCTTCACTTTTTGTTGAAGCTAGTGCATGTAAGCACAGGACAGCTGGTGCAGTAGAAGAGTCAATCAAACGGGCAGGAGTAGGGATGGGATTGGATAAGATTTTAGCAATTCCGATTCCATGATCGAATCTGCTTATCGATTCGATTCTTTAACGATTCTCTTATCGAATCTCACTGGTCAAGGGGACAAAAAAAAAAAAAAGTACAAGTGGATTTATTTGTATTAACTTTCTTTTATATCATTGTGTTGTTAAAATGCCACCACTCCTGTCCATCCAAATGACTTTTACACAACTACATCTGAGTGTTCAAATTATTTAAATATTTATTAAATAACTGTACAAAACTGTACAAAACAAATATTTTTTTCTCAATCTGGGTACAGAAGGATCAGATGCGAGGAGAATTTGACTGGAGAAGTTCTGATACTACCTGGTACTGGGTCATTTCTGTTGATAGCTTAAAAGGTATTGAGTACTGATACCTAGCCCTACACTG
>OMLB01064734.1:0-17768 GCA_900302555.1 Myripristis jacobus | reverse complement strand
TTTTAAAGTATAAATAGTCTTTGTGATGCATGTGTGAATGTTGGTGACCCCCTCTGCTCTCGTTTCAGTTCTTCCCAATGGAAAAGTATTGTGTCGCCGGCCCAAAAAACTTGCAGAGAGGCTGGCTCTGATCAAATGCTGCTGCAGCAAAACACATCATCAGCGTGAGCGAACCGGCTTTGTCTCTGTGAATGTGTGTGTGTGTGTGTGTATCCCATATAATGCACAAGTATCCTAACAGGCTAATGTGAATGTAATTTATGAGAGACTGAGAGAGAGAGCAATAATAATAATAGCAATCTTAATAATTTATGAAGCTGGTCCCAATGTGTTCCCATTGTTTTTCTCTCATGTCGATTTGCAGAGTCTGTGGAGTGTCAGTCGGTCCACCGGTTGCCGCACTGTGGCCTCTCCGGCATTCCAATCTCCCTGGCCTGAACGATGTGAGCTGCAGGGATAAATAAATACGGAGTGACACATCGCATTCCATCCTTGTAATCAAGATTATTGTGATGTTTTGCTGTTGATAAAGACATACTAAAGGCAGCTTGTTTTGATTCTCTTGTCTTGTGTGTCGCCACATTCCACTCATTTCTTTCCAGGCCTAAAATCATTATCCTCCATCAAAAATGTTGTGGCAAGTGGTGGCAAAATATACTGTTTGATAGCTGAGCCTTTCTGAAATGAAAAATTCATTTCAGCCTTAGGCATGGTGAATTATACCTGTGCACTTTTCACCCACTGAAATGCTGTTTCCATTCTTGTATGCTTATTTGCGTACAGTAGACGCTATTTGAATGTTTTTGTACCTTTGCCCTTGATTAAATTTCTGAAAACACTGACCTTCTGTGTAATTTTTTTTCTTTTTGACTGTAAATGATTCTCACCCCCATGTCTCTGCCACCATGTGAGAAATGTCACCTCTGAGCACAGTCACTGTGTGTCAGCTGAAACCCCTATGCATGAGAATACCAGTTTGGTTTTATGAGGGTTGTATTCACACCGCTGGCCTCCGCTGGTCTCTGTTTCACTCACTTCCTTCATTAGGGACATGGGAAACTACACAACATCACCACAGGCGACAGCAAGGGAACTTCTCAATCACAACAGAATCCCACGAAAGCCTGGTGTCATTGTTATCTTTCAGTTTTAATGCATCATGTAATTCTATTAGATGTTTTAAAAGGAAGCTGTGCTTGAAAGGGACAGTTAAATATATGGACTGAAGCTAGACGATGTTCCCATTATTAGCTCTACATATGAACTGAAGTGTCCTTGAGCATCACTGAATCCATGCCAGCTTCTTGCTCTCCTGTTTCGTCTCTAATTAGAAGATACACTATTTTATATTAAGTGATGAGGGTGCAGTCAGTGATGAGCAAAGGGTAGGTAACTGGAGATGACGGCCCATCTAGGATTTCTTGTGTTCAAGTAAGGGGCAGACAAAAAATAAGAATCATATTCTTCTGTCTGCTCATTTCTAATCATGAAAAGCATCAATTTGAAATATGTGTTGTGAAATTTTTGTACTAATTTCATTATTGTGCATTTTCATGAAAGGAATAAATAAAAATGAATGAATGAATTTGATAGGTAATCCTCATTTAAGTGAGTGTAGAGACCAAGATCAAGCCCAGTGATGTGAACTGATCATTATCAAGCTGAAATGCCCCCGTCTTCCATAGGGGCAATACCTCACACAGACAAAGTGCACTTACAACTGTTGATGAGTAGATATAGCAGGCAAAAATTCCTGATGTGTATCCATGCTTCTGGACAGGGATAAATCTCCCACTGATTTACCAGATTGAAAAAAAAAACTGTCAGGGCACTGTAGCTCACAGAGATGAAACTGTCACGGGAAATGGGTCCTTTTGTTTACCCCTCGTTTCTGATGGTTTCTTGTTTACACCAAACACTGCAGCCAAGTGAGGAGCTGCACAAGTGGGATAGTCAAGCAGACAGAACTGAAAGTGAGAAACTGAAGAAAAAAGGCGAATATCACTGACAGTGAAATTAGTCTTTCTTTGGTGCCTGATTTCTGGATTTATAAGGGTTTTTTTTTAGTACCAGAAGAAACCACAGGTAAGTGCTCTTTTGTGCTGTCTATAAAACAAGACTATCTCCTCCAGCAGTTACATATATCAGGTGTATTGGGACTTGACCCCGCCTGGCTCGGCAATGTAAATAATTCTTGAAAGCACACCAGCCAGGCTCTGTACCATAAAAGGAGATGGCTCTGCGTGGAGTCAACCTTTTGTTTCCCACATCAGTATAGAGGTTGGCGTGTGGTTGAGGAGCAGAGCTAAAAGAATACCTCCAGTTTGGAGACAAAGGAACAAGCAGTGCATAATCCGCTTTGAGTGAAGATCACTGGATTGCTGCTCTTATCTGCTCGACAGAGCTAGTCGTTTCCTGTGGAAGCTGGGAAACACAACATGACTGCCTTAAGGTGCCAAGTCCACAGCTGCAAACAAGAGGTGCTTTCTAACAGGGGTTACTGTGTCCCATGGGGTGAAATGTACACGGTACTGCGTTCCTGTGATGCAGACCAGGGTGTGACTGCATAATCAATAACAAAGAGGCCTTGACAAATAGTACGTCAAGCTCAAAACAGAGCCAGTGTGCTGACCAATGGGCTGGCATGCATCACAGGCAGGTAAGCACAGTGTGTACATCCACAAAATAACTGCATGGCAAACACAGAGGAACACCCCCATTAACACTACGCAGGTGATCTGTGTATCTGGATATCTGGATATGGAAAAATGCACCTTACACAACGCATAAACACACACAGCATGAGTTGCAAAAGAAATGTAATCAGATCTCAGCGAGCATCAGCGAGGTGTGACTGCAATCCTTTAGTGCAGGCAGTGCCGGCCCTCTGATATGTTTCTGGTGGCCCACAGTGAGTTAACCTCTTCAACAACTGCTGTCTTTCAGAGGCTGTGGTGTATTCAGTTTTAAAGCTAGAGTGAAGATACAGGGATCATATGAAACTAGGTGACCTAAGTACCAAACATGTCATGCTAGGTTGTCAGCAGGGGGGCTAAATATCGCTCCAAAGTTTGGCTGCATTTTGGCGAGAGAAAAACTAGCATAGCCATTTTCCAAGGGGTCCCTTGATTGATTGATTGAGCATTTTATTTCGAATATGAAATAACAGAACAGCAAAAGAGTTTAAGATAAACATAAAAAGTGCATATTTGAAAAGGAGTGAGAAGAAGTATAACTTATGTAAACCACCTCTTTTCACAATTATTCAGTTAATGCACATCCACAATATATACATAATCCATATCCGTGTACATACACATAGCATATAAAGATTTTTTTTTGGTATGCATCTTTATACACATAATAATAATACCCCTATGCAATATGAACAAAACTCCGAAAAATATACAAAAATATAAATAACATTATTCATTAAACTCATACCTCATGAAGATTCTTTCCTTATATAATGTTTTAAACTGGTTAATATTTTTACATTGCTGTAACTCCACACTGAGACTGTTCCATAGCTTCACCCCACAAATTGATATACAAAAACCTTTCCTAGTTGTGCGAATACTAAACATTTGCCCCTTAAGTTGTAGCCTCCCTCTCGATCACTGAATAATTTTTGAATATTTCCTGGCAATAATTTATTCCTAGCTTTGAACATTATCTGTGCTGTTTGGAATTCAACAATGTCTGTAAATTTGAGCAGTCTTGACTCCAAAAAAAGTGAGTTAGTGTGATCCAGATAGCCAACTTTGTGAATGATCCTTATTGCTCTTTTCTGCAAGATGATTAATGATGTTTTATAGTTATTACCCCAGACTTCAGTACAGTAATGCAAGTATGGCAAGACTAGTGAACAGTAGAGAGTGTGGAGTGATTTTTGGTCCAGAAACTGCTCTGCTTTATTGATTACCGCTATATTTCTTGCTACCCTGCTTTGTACATGCTTAATATGTGATTTCCAGCTTAATGATTCATCCATAGTTATTCCAAGAAACTTAATTTCATGCACTCTTTCGACTTCCCTTGACCTCTGACCTCCAGATATCTGAATGAAAATGGGTTCTATGGGCACCCATGGTTGTCCCCTTTGAAGACATGCAAACCTTATGCTAATCCTGTCAGTTTAGAGAAAAACACTCAGGTTTTTGCACCCTACCTCACACAAGACTTTGCTTTTAAGAATGGTAAAACTGCGCTCCCTGGGCTAAGCTGTCAAATTAGGAATGATAGCATGGCAACTAGGCATTTCATCAACAGATGCAGATACGTTAGCTGGTTAGTGAGGTGGAGAAGCTGGAGCCATCACGCAAAAAAACATTATCTCAATGAGGAGAAAAGGACGTTTCAGGAGAAATGGAGCAAAGCTTACTTTGTTGTACCTCACTAGTCAGATAAACTGATATGCCCAATCTGCAAGCAGGTGAATGCAACAGGCAATATGTTTTCACTTACTGCTTATAGCCCATTTTTTAAAACAGAATATTTCTCAAAAGCAAAAATCTATATATCTGTCTATCTATAAACGTGGCAGTGTTAAGACATAGGATGCAATTGGATTTATTATCTAGATAGCATATCTGAATACAGGCTGAATTTTGATACCAGCCAGCTTTTGCCACACAGGACGTGCACTGATGCTATTTGAAAATCCAGCCTCCCACATGAGCGTCTTGATACTGTTGTCATGGACTGGGACAGGAGCCATGTTTTTTGGGGGGGAGTGAAATAATCCATCTGAGGTCCGTCCCGCTTCAGGGCCTTGCATGTTACAAAATATGGCTCTGTCCCACAGATCACTGTGGGCGCTGCCACTGTGCTAAGATCTCCTCTTGACAGAGGCAGGAGGGAAAATTTTGTCCCTGCATAACCAAATATGTGCCTTACCAAATAGTAGAGAACAGGAGGATTGCATGTGGCCATTTTTCTCTGAGTCAAGTTTAACAATTAATAATCAATACAGACCATGTTTCCAGTGTGCTGCTAGTGTGTGTAAGAGGAATATCAACATTCCCTAGTGTGGTACGCAAAATCTATTCATATATACATGTCAAATCCAGATTCATATATGCATGGTTTAATGTATAGAGTGCATCTGAGCAGACAGATTGCCTCTTTAGCAGTCACTACATGGCAACCCTCCGTTCTCTTGCAGTAAATCATGCGCTCCCTCATTGACTGAGGCCCTTTGTTCATCGAGGAAACTGAATTCCAGCAAATCAAAACAAAGTTTTTCTATTCTATCCCATGAAAAACATCATAACCACAAAGCCAAAAGGTTTTTAACTATTTGAAACCCTGTGGCCCGTGAGTGGGCCTTCATTTGGAAAGGTTTTTTTTCACCTTCTGAACACAGTCCCTTTATTTATTTTTATTGAATTTTTGGGAGGGACTGTTTGTGATTTTTCTTATTTTATTTTATTTTATTTTATTAGTATTTCTGTGGTTGATGGATAATTTAATTAATTAATTTTTTGTATTTATTAATTTAATCTTGAATATTGAATTCTAATAATAATACATATAGTTTTCTAGTGTTTTTACTCATTTTGCTCATTTTATGATTTGTTTTTTTCCTGTTAATTTTCTGGTTATTTTCTTCTCATTTTTACTATTATCTTTTGAAAATTTTCTATTCTTTTTTTGCAATTTTATCTTGGAACTTTCTTGTAATTTCTTTATATTTTTGTGTAATTTTGTAGTAATTTTCTTGCAATTTATTTAAATTCCTGTGTCACTGAATGGTAATTGCCTTGTAATTTTTTTTTACCTTTTTGTATAATGTAGCAGTAATTTTCTTTTTCTTTTCATTTTGTGTGTTATGTTATGGTACTATTCTTGGAATTTCCATGTCTTTAATGTGATGGAAACTTTCTTGCAATTTAATCTGAAATCTGTAATACTTTTGAAAGAAATGAATGAATGAAGAAATGAATCTGCTCAGGTTTCAAAAGGTTGAAAATTTTGATCTCTGGGTAGAATTTTTGTTGTCATTTGTGTCAAATAAATATTTTACGTGATCATATTTTAATTGTGCTCCTACTTCTCCTCTGTGATCATGACTGGACACCAGGCTATGTCCCGACAGCTGCGGGTGGTGCAGGTGCAGCCGGAGAGCAGGGTTCAGGAAGCTGGACGGTGGAGCACAGGCCTGTGTGACTGCTGGCAGGACATGGGAGACTGTGAGTGTCCAACCACAGATAGTAGGACCTAATATAACATGTACACTACAACTGTATATAGAAATAATGGAGTCACACAAAATACAGAATTTCATGTTAGTGTTTTACATGACGGCTCTGCTGGACAAAAAATTTGCACACACCCACTTTTTCCCCCTAAAACTTTAGCCTAAACAACCCTTTATTTGCTGAGAAAGGTTCATAATCTTTGGGAAGTTTTAAAAATGCAGACTCACCAAATCGAAGCACAAGGCTCTTCTTCATATGTAGAAAGTTTCCTTTTTGGAGACTGAAGGTGTGAGTCCAACACCAGCGCCAAGAAGACACTGCATGTGAGAAGAGGTCAAAGACAGAGTCAAATATTCAAGTAAACTGAATTTACATGCTCCACCACAACAAGAAGAACTTTATATCTAAGATGGAGACAAAATTAATGAAACTCACAGACGACCACTTTCATGTGTCCACCTCAGTGCTGTTCTGTATATCTCAATGGGCAGTGCATGGCATTAGCACAGCCACTGTCAAGGGTTTGTTCACAGCCTATGGAGAAACAAAACCGAACCACAACCATTGACTGCTGTGACAGACAAAACGAGTGCAGTGCAGTCTTTTGGCCACTGGGGGCAGTGCTGAGCAGAACAGAGTCAGTGTCCATGGGCTAAAAGCTATAAAATGATCACTACATTTGATTCCAAATACTTATGTGAGTAACTGGACTATTACTGTCATTGTTACACTGCGCAGTATTTATAATGAAGACATACTCTACTTACAAGCTGACATGAAATCAATGCTTGCAAAATTATAGCAGTTTTCAGATTTCCACTAGCATTGAGGCTGTGTGATATTGATTTAACCTGCATATGCAGAGGAAAGTTTTATTTGTATTTACAGATTTCATTCATCTAAGCACATAGAAATGTAACCCTTGTCATGTACTTTTCACCAATGTACTGTTAAAAAAAGTATTATAATTTAGGGAAAAATCCCATTGACTGCTGTTAATTTTGACTTTGTTTAGCTCAGTTTTAGCACTCTGCATCGCCCCCTGGAGGTGACGTCACATATATTTGTAGGTGGAATATCTTCCTATATAGATCTCTAGTTTGATTCTCACTGACACTCACACTAAAATGAATGCTCTAATTATACATGGCACCTTAGATAAATGTACATTCCATCTGTCAAATGTGTGTGTGTGTGTGTGTGTGTGTGTGTGTGTGTGTGTGTTTGTGTGCATGCGTGCGTGCGTGTGTGTTCAGGCTGCTTGGCCATGTGCTGTCTCCCACTGTTTACCTGTAAGGTGACCAGGGCCGTGGGTGCCTGTCCCTGTTTGCCGTTACTGGACTGTATTGGCTGTGTGCCGCCAGCCTCGCTTGCCATGAGGGCTTCAGTCAGGGAACGATTCGGCATAGAGGTAATTTTTCATCATTTTTGTACACCAGGAAACACCTCACTCTGATTAAAAATCTCCTTCGCACGAGTATCCTAACCAAGCAGCACATAGAGAGAGAGAGAAAGAGAGAGAGAGAGAGACAGACAGACAGACAGACTGAACTAGATGCTGTCTGGTATTTAATGGCATGAAATGGCATGAGTGTTGTTTTCTCCTGGCGTTAAAGGTATGCAAGGTATGTGCCTGCACCTGCTTGGTCAACAAACCAAATTACTGATGCTGAACTGGACTGAATTTACCATTTACCATGAATTGACCATACCAGTGATTCTGCATGTTCCAAAATGTAAACTTCATCATTTTTCCAACCTTTCATCCAGCCATTTGTTTCTATTCTTTCCTCTGTGATAAGAAAATGAACTTTCAGAGACTTCAAACTTTTTTCACACCCCAGTATTCCATCATGGTAATAAAGTCGTCCAAATTAGTTTTCCTAAAAGCAGCAGCACTGTTGTGTTTTGATGACTTGATGTTTCGGGGAGGGAAACAACCCCTCCTCTGCAGAAAATAGTCCCCGGGGCAACTTTTGCTTTGCACAGTGTGGTTTGTCGTGTGGTTTATGAATGGTGATGACTAAGTAAAACATTATAAGGTGGGTGTTTCAACCAAAAATTCAAATTAGAAAATGAAGGGATTTTGAAGGGATATGTTGTAGAATCTTTAGTACCTCCAAAATAGTTTCAAAATAGTTTGTTGCAGTGTAAAATGTGGGTAAATTGTAGGGTTAGGCCAAAAGCTTTAAGATCCAGGAATTATAGATACAGGAGCTGGTGTTACATTGAACTTGCTCACTGTGGTGACTAGTTTATTGTAGAAAAGTGTCATCAATGTTTTATTCACATTAAACAGAGTTTGCAAATTGTTGTCTTTTCCTGAAGATCTTGCCTGTATTGAATTCCATGTGAATTTATTGTCTCTGATAGTAGCCGGATGACTGGGTGCCATCATAATTTTAAAAGATTTTATAGAAGATCTGTACGTATCTTGATATTTGTTTTTGCCCACATCACTCGGCCCCTTTGATATGGGCACAATCTGAAAGCTTGTAGTGTTGCAGAGAGTGCAGTTGGTCTATGCAGGAGGTTCTGAGCAACTTTAGCAAAATACAAAATATGCAACAGCTTGATGCCTAACTTTGACAATGGCATCAAAAACAACGTAAAATCTGCCCCTATGACCTCGGGCACTGATAGGCATCATGTTCCTGTCGCTGACTAGTACACAAAGCCAAAGCAAGGCAGGTTGAAAAAAAAATGCCAAAACAGAAAGTCCACATGTCAGAGCTGAGCACACGGTTTGATTTTAGATGAGCTGAGCAGATAGTCCCCAGGATAATGAAGAGGAGGAGAGATAAGAAAAGGAGGTGGGAGTGGTTTGAGAGCAGGCAGGCAGGCAGCAGTTGGAGCGCTGCCATGTCAGAAGGAGGTGGTTGGTAATGTTGGCTTCTCCGGAGGTGGAGTGGGTTGTGGATCGCGGTCAATACTGCAGAGCACGAGCTCTGAAGATGCCAGAAGTTCTTATGAAAACAAGTCCCCGCATGTAGGCTGTTCATATGTACATCTGAAGTGAGCCAACCATTACTCTTTCATACAAGGGAGGAGAGGAGCCTGAGAAATGCAGATTATGAGGCTAATACATTCAAAGGAAGTTTATTCCAGCCTCCTAATAAAGATACACTTTCTCTAAATACCCTTGATACTCCAGGCAAAACAGTGTTTTTAATGGCTACATCATTTCTTATTAAATACCCGCAACACCATCACGGCATTAAATGATGAATGTGTGTGTGTGTGTGTGTGTGTGTGTGTTTGTATTGGCCTCTATGGGAAGGGTTTGTAGGGTGTATAGTTGTGTGTGTGTGTGTGTGTGTGTGTATAAGAGTAAATAAATAAATAAATGAATAAATTCTTGTTTTAACTCTTTGACTATGGAAATTAATTTGAGTTGAAACAGTTTACTTTTATTTTCTACCCTTATTTTGCGAGTTTGTCCAGTTTTTGATTTATGTTCAATGTGGTTTTTAGAAAGATGAGTCTGTGGCCAGTTTGCTGGCTAATATGGATGCTCGATAATAAACGAATTAAACCACCAAATAGTAGAAACTTGCAGTTGAAATGATGCGTCATCCTCTAAAAATGCATTCAGGGGAGACTGTAGCCCGTGGTTAGGAATGCAAAGTTCTTGTTGGAGAGTTGCGCGTTGCACTCAAACCCCAGACCTGTAATGAAGTTTGGAGGTGGAGGGATAATTTTAGTCACTAATGTCGCCCTCCCACATTTCATTCTCAAGGGAGGCAGATTAGAAAACAGCAACAGCAAAGTCTGGTACTGACTGAGCAGCTCCAAGGTCTCAGTGTGTACCGGAGTGTTGCTGAAAAAGAACAAGTGTGTTATCTCAGTCTGATGTTCATTCACAGGTCATTACCCATATGGAGGGGGGGGCAGCAGCTTGTGCAACAGCATGGCTGCAGAATTTCATGAGTGTGCTGCTTTAAACCACCATGCACAGCAGTCCATGTGATGTGTGAGCCACATACACAAACATGGCTGCAAGTATCAGACTCCAGTTTTCATCTTTCAACTTCAAGGTGTAGATGTTGAGAAAATTCTGCTGATCATGGTCTGATGAAAACCTGTCAAAATCAATTAAATAAACTCATAAATACACTGTTTTTGAAGCTAAAAATACAAGCCGTTACTGCTGAAGCTGTTCTGTCTGGCTATGAGTTGCTGACTTAATGTCACAAAGGAGATCTTTAAGGATGCTGGCTGCACGTGGAACAACCAGGATGCCGCTTCTTATTTCTCAGACTTTATTGATCCATCAGATATCACTCCCACTAACTTTTCCATCTTGACAGCGCTGCCAAGACCTTTATCCCACCTGCTTTTGCTCAGAGCAAAGACTTGGCTGCACTGCACTGACTCTGTCCGAAGAGGGAGGACTTTCACACCGGAGAGAAAACAGTGCACACCCACTACTCATGCTTAGGCTGTCAAAACCAATGTTGTCCTTTAAATCACGACTTAAAACACCTATCACACCCTGGCTTTCACATATTACTTGTGGTTAACAATTTTAATCTTGATGTATATATCTGATTTGCTCTGGTTTATTGGTTTATGCCTACTGTTTGTCTTATAAATGTAGTTTAGCTTATACATTTTATAAGGAGAAAAGCATAAGAGTATCATAAACGAATCATAAGAACATCATAGCAAATTTTCATCATTGTCTTATTTTGCATCATTATTTAGCAAATCGAAAGGCAGCTTTGAGACTGTCTAAACTACTGCATTGTATGTCAATAGATTTGTTGTGTTTTTTGCACCTTAATGCAAATTTTCACCTTATGTTCTACCCTCCCACCTGAGTTCATCCCTCTCTTTCTCTCTCTCTCTCTCTCTCTCTCTCTCTCTCTGTATGTATGTGTGTGTGTGTGTGTGTGTGTGTGTGTGTGTGTGTTGCAGGGGAGTGTATGGACCGACTGTCTGTATGGATGTTGCTGCTATCCTCTGTCTTGGCTGCAAATCTCCAGGGAGCTGAAGAGAAGAGCTGCAGCCCACGCCAACTCCTCCACCTCCTCCTCTGCCTCTTCCTCGGCCAGATACACTGCTCTGACCTCCCTGCAGGGGGCACACTTGGTCTAGACACTCCCGGGCCTTTGCCGTCACCCGCTCTCCAGAGTACATCTGATTTAATCACACTTCCTCCAAGCTGCAGCCACTCCCTGTAACCTCAGTGATTTGATCAGGGACAAAATGTGTCCCGCTGAGAGAAAGGTCAAGTGGAACCTGAAAATGAATGCATCGATGACTAAAATGAATAAAATGGTAGAACTGGCAAATTTTGCACGCAGCTTTGAGATCAATGTGCATGTTTCCCCACTTTTGATGCAATAATGGTTATATTTTTCTTTTTTTCTTTTTTTAAACAAACTTCAAAGACTATATTACCTTTATTTAAAATGTCTTTTAATTTTCTCCAGAATCCTTCCTTACCTTTGCCAAATTGGCAAGGAATAATAGTAGGCCTGCAAATCATTCAGACCACATAAACCAAGAAAAAGAAGTTTTGTCTATATTCAGGGGTGTAGCCATCATTTTAAAAGTGAGGGGATGGGATGTTCGGGAGAAAGACCTTTTTTTATGTAAAAATAAATCTATACGTTAGTGTCACTTTTGTTGTGTGTCTATATAATTCTTTGAAATCAGTGAGCTTTTTTTTAAGGGGTTTTATTTCACATGCTTCAAAAAATTCACTTACTTTCTTTTTGTCTTTTGGATTTTGGGTATTTTTTTTTTTTAATTTTGGGGCATATTTGCTGTAATTATCTTGTAATTTGATATGTATTATATAACATGTATAAAATGTGCTTGTAATTTTTTCTCTCTTTCTGTCTTTCTTTCTTTCTTTCTTTCTTTCCTTCTTTCTTTCTGTTTTTCTTTTTCTTTCTTTCTTTCTGTCTTTCTTTCTTTGTGTCTTTCTTTCTTTCTCTCTAATTTCTACCTCTTGCTAATTTGTTTGCCACCAAATCAAGTCAATTTGCTCAGTTTTCAAAAGGGTAAATGCAGTGAGAGGCGTCTGAACGCAGCCTTAAAAAAATGCAGTAGAGCTTAGGCAGGGGTTAACTGTTTAGTGACTGGACTGAGTGTAACCATTTGTAGGTGGAATAAAATGCACGGGGACAGAAGGGACAGGTTCCAGAAATGAGGGGGACATCCCTGGCCTTCCAATGTCCCTCTGACTAATTTGAAATTTTCTTTTCTGATGGATAATGCTAAGAAAATCAAAATATCAAATCATCAAAAGCCATAATCTAAAAAAGAAATGCATTTGTGTTTTTCTTGATCTAATGATGACTAATGCTCATAATGTCAAACTGTCCACAAAAAAGTTTCTGGAGACAGAGAGATGGTTGGCAGTGTTTCCAAATGTTACAGTCAAATCAAATGAGTTTATGAACAGAAACTTATTAACAGAAACTACACTCAAACTCATAATCACACAAATAATTTCACCAAATATTCTGACTCATGAACCTCACTGTAAGCTTTTTCAAGTCACACTGTGTCACTGCACCAACAGGTATACAGGTACGTAGGGAATTGCATGTCCTCCATAATAGCAGGACTTGTTTTAAGAAATAACCATTAAACAAATCTTATGAGAGAATCAGGAAGATTATCTCTTCGCTCCTCACAAGCACAGTGTTCCGCTATCTCGTGAGCTCCGCCACCTCGTTCCTGTCCAATCACAACCTGACAGACTCGCCGTTAGCCAATCATTTGTAAGCTGTCGGCTGTTTTCTACCATTAAGCGAACCACCTCCTCACCTCAACCATGACTGCCTGGGCCTTTTCAGTGCAATAACACATCCTCATTCCCAGGACGTCAAATACCGCAGCATGGTCACACCCCCTTTTGCATCTGATACCAACGTCAAAGACACCCTTCGGCATCAGGATGAGATGCATCAGGGTTTTTAATTTTTACCACGTGTCATTGTCCTGTGGTTTGGTTTAGGCATAAAAAAAACAAACAAACATGTGGTTAAGGTTAGGGATAGGTTAAGTTTAGGCAAACAAACAAAAACCGGAGAGATGTCGCTGGAAACAGGAACCAAGCTCGCTTCTTCGCTCTTTCGCCAAACGGTACTTTTGGCTTCAACTGGGTGCCTTTGGTGTCAGTACCAGAGGTACTGGCACGACCAGGCTGTGGTATTTGACGCCCTGGGAATGAGAGTGGACTGCCTTGATCAGAGGTTTCCTTCATGTGAAGACGTCCCAACATCAAATGTCCACTCCTCACGATCACCACCAGTGTCTAGGCTCCAGGGAATCCCCTTCATATATTGGAGAACTTAATTCATTGCGATCTACTTCCTGCCAGGGTCTAAGCACCAACTACCTCCTGTTTGCTAATAAATGTAATGTTACTTCAAAATGCTCCTTCTTTTTTTATTCCTCTCCTTATTAGGATGGCTTTATACATTTTGCATTCACATTTCTGCAACATGCAGAACCTTCTAAGGACCAGTGAAGTAAATTACCAGCTCTGTAAGACAATTTGACTATTAGGCCTAAAATGCATACAGTCTGTAAGATGAAAATGTTTGCCAAAACTTGTCAACCCTGCCATAAGAGCTCCATTAGTGGCTATGTTCAGGGAAAAATGGCATCATCAGCAATATAAACAGTGTCATCACAGCTGTGTGTGATAATTACTTTCCCTGAGCAGATCTGATCAGTTGAGTTGTGGTTCTGGACCAGCCACGTTGTCTTATCATTAAGATGTGATGAGGAGAGGGTGTACAAGTAGCTCACCTGGTCGAGCCTAGGCCATTTGCTGCATGTCATTCCCTCTCTCTCCACTGCCTTTCCTGTCACTTTCTACTGTCATTACCAAATAAAAGCAGAAATGCCAGAAAAAAAATCTGAAAAAAGATATTTTGAAGGAAAAAAACACACCACAATAAACCTGAATGGTTAACGATACATTTCACTGCGATGGCCGAACAACAGTCACGCTTTAGCCACAAGTTACTTTTGAGCCAATGCAAATATTCCCAATATGCACAAGGGCATAAACAGGCCAACATGTGTGACGTATGACCAACAAAACACAAGGTTACACATGTGTCGCACTGACGTCTGGGATTTCGAGGGATGCGTCAAGGTCAGACAATCTGATGTCTGAGAGTCTAAACTATCTGTACATGCTAAACTGGATCGACCAGTCATTGGCATGCCTCCCATGGTGGCCTGTCACGTTCACCACCCTCCCTCTCACCTTATAAGAGGCTACCCTCCATGTTGCTCAGACATCCAGGTTTCACATCAAATCCCTCCTCCTCCTTGAGAGAAAACCAAGGTAAGGCCTCCAGGTGAGCCAGACTTAATGATCATCACATTAATATAGATGCAAAACCAACTGTAGGACAAATCAAAATGGTATGCAGTTTCTTGACTTTCGATATACTGCAAAATAATTTGTATACTTTAATAGATGATGATAATAATCCATACATACTAATTCATAGAATAATCTGTGTTTTTATATAAATAAGTCTGTAAGGCTATTTTAATGCCTTTTTTCTCATTAAAAAAGGCTGCTGTATCATAAGCCCATATTGTATTTATTGCTGAATGAAACCAGTTAATGGGCTGCCAGAGAGATTATTGACAAAAGCCATATGGGTGAATGTGCATATACTGACCCCAAAATACAGTATTGAACAGTACGGTGCAGTATGTAGTAGTTGTACTTCACTCGAAAAGACTACATCCCCCCAAAAGGGCTTTAAAATACTTTACTACAGTAATATGGTGATTAAATGGTATTTTTTGAGGAAGGTGAAACTAATGACCATGCATTGTCTTAACTGTATACTGTAGTAAGTGTTCATTTAGTCAAACAGATGCAGTTGTAAAGCCAGCTCTTCGGTAATAACATGACCTGGTAAAGCATCAGATATAGTATAATAACATCAGGTCTGTTGTATTTAATGTGTTGGGTTCAGATACACAAGAGGAAAGTGTGCAAAATGTTGAAATGTTGATCTGAAATGCTCCTTAGTAATTTGGTGGAAAGGTTTTACTGAGTACTGACTGTGTTTATGTAACCCTTTATTTAACCAGAAGAAGCCATTTCAGACCAAAGGTCCCTTTTACAAGGGTGACCGGGCCATGTAGGCAGTGAACAATAACTAGCAATTGTTAAGTAGCAGACAGAAAAATCTATCCAAAGGCAATGTAACATGCAGTGTTAAAAAAAAAAAAAAACGCAGGACAAAAAACAAAATTAGTACAAATGATTAAAATGTCAGCATCAGATCCATCTACAGAAAACACCTACACTCCTTATGAAGAGAGCTTTTTATAAGGCTCTCTTCTAAAATTCTCCAAGTGAGCAAGACAGGGTGTGCTCTGCAGATGATTGATGATGCACAGGCTGATTTTTCTGATTTTGTAAGGGCTCTGGGAGCTAAAACCTGGAGCCACATGAAGAACATGTGTATAGAGGTGATGGGGGAGCTTTCCAGGAAGTGCTGCACGCAAGGAAGTGATGCTGCCTGTACATACACAAAGAGGATTTGAACTAATACTAGTGATGGAATAGCATCCTTTCCAGGCTGTTTCACTGCCTCGCCCCCAGTGCATGCTGGGATAGGCTCCAGACCTCTCATGACCCTGAATTGGGGCTAAGATGTGGAAAATTAAAGGCTAGACTTGAACTAAAACATCCAACATAGCTGAAACATTGAATAACTATGTTTGTCATATCCAGTATGACTTCTCGGCACAGTGGCTCTTCTTTTAAAGCGTATGTTTTCAGCTGTTTTCTCCCCCCAGTTACCGTGAATCATGTTTTTTTTATAGCAGCTGATGCCATGTCTGCAAAGACGGTTGTAAACCAGCCCAAGCCATTCATCACGAGCACCTACTCCAACAAATGGACGTCTGGCATCTGTGATTGCTTTGAGGACCTGCCCCAGTGTGAGTAAAGCCCTCTGTTGACATCTTTGTATGTATTTTTGAAAGTTTCGTCAAGCACTTTGTATAGTAGTTGCAGGAGGATGGAGGAAGGTGGGGGGGGTTTCCAGCCACAGTGTTGGATAATGCACAGCACACGTGTCCAGATACTTGCCATGTAATCCTGCTCACTTGCATAAGTTTAGGAACACATACCTTTGGTCAGTCTCAGACTTTACTGGGTTGAGGAATGTGAACTGATGACAGATTGTATATCAGTAGGTTTAGCAAATGATTTGCGGATTGTTAAGTTTGCCATTCCAGCAGAGATGCGTTGAGTGATAATACAAGCTATTAGCATCTTCAGATAACACCGAGTTACATTGCTGAGAACACTGTCTGACACTTGGTCTAATGAAGCAAGCTGATATATTGAGTTTTGTAGAACTGATCTTTTCCCAAGTGAAATAACTTAATACGTTGTTTCCCACCACATGCACTATCTGTCATTATCTTATTGGCTTTCAAAGTTTGAGATGTATTCCCTCTGATTTCACCATGTGGGGGGCAAATCACAGCAGTGGCATCATGTTCTGCATGAAGTCTCATCAGGTTTCCTCAGTTATTCTGATACATGTTCAGCAAGGGAATTTAGAAATGGCTTCTTGTGCTTTGAAAGCTCTCACATGAAAGTGTCCCCGCTTTTGCAAATTCATGTGACATGTTTGCCTCTTCAGGTTGCCTCGCCTGTTGGTGTCTTCCCTGCTTCACCTGTAAGACATCACACGAGGCCGGAGAGTGTGTGTGTTTACCTCTGCTGGACGCTTATGGACTCATCCCTCCTATGACCTTGTCCCTCAGGGTCTCAGTGCGGCAGCGTTACGGCATTGAGGTACAGACACTTTGAGCTTTTCCCATGAGCCAGCATTGTTTGACCCCCTGTAGCATGTCTGATAAGAGGCATGATCGCTCATCATTTGTCCTAGTTCTTGATGATTTTAAATGCATGAATGGAGACTTTCACTGGTATAAGTTAAATCCATACAAGGCGTTTCACCCAGGAAGGTGCACCAACTCATCTGCCCTTACGGAAAGAAAATATATTTACCAATATATTAAATGAAATATATGGTAATATATTAGAATATATCACATTTAATATATGGAAATAAAATATATTGAAATATATTTTTTATTTGAAAATGTCTTAGCAATACATGGAATAATATATTGGTAAAACATATTATGCAATATATTTATATATTGCATCAATAATTGTAATGTATTTCAATATATGGAATAATACATAAGTAATTGCGCATTTCAGATATTGCAATATATTGCATATGAATATATATGTGTTTATATCCTGTAATATATGTCATTTCATATTTATAAATATCCTCCATAATGTATTTAGATTTATATGTGATGAATACTGGGTACATATATTTAAACATACATGATGACATGTATGTTTAAATATATTTACAGATATATGCCATGCATGGTCCATGCATATCTCATGGTTGTTTATTGGAAAATATGCAATGTTAAAAACATCCCAATATATTTTATATATGTTGCGATATATATATATACATATATATACATATATATATATACATATATATATATATA
>OMLB01064729.1:0-17348 GCA_900302555.1 Myripristis jacobus | reverse complement strand
GTACGATAACGTCGCTGCCCAGTGAAAACCATGCACCATCTCCAAAATGTCAGCTTCTCAGAAACGAAGAAAGAAAAAAAAACAGTCTTGTTTTTAGCTTGACAGCTGTGCACTTTTCAGTTTATCTAATTCGTTTTGAAAAACTTTTCTAAAACCCAAAGGTTGTAGAACTTTCTGAACCCATAGAGGGAAGGGGAAATGAGTAAAAACATGAAAATCACCAAAATGGAGATAAGTGGACAGCCATGATACGTTATTCACATAATGGATGATTCATGACAAGGTGGCCTTCTATCATAAAATATATTGACAGTGGTAAAACAATTTCTTTCAACATCAATGGTATTTGTAATATTTCATTTGTAATTTGTCTTAATGTCCTTTCCTTTTTTCCTTTTTTTTTTTTTTATTAATGATTTAAAATACCTCTCCCTCCCTACTGCTGCAGCTGCTGCAAAAAAAAACAGAGACAAAGGAAAAAAAAAACATACATGCAAAAAAATCCTCATGGTTATCGGCCCGAGAATCCATTTCCGTACAGACCCGTGTTCAAGGGCGGGCTTTAGGGGGCTGTGCCCGCCCTGATCATCAGCTGGGCCCGCCCTGAACGTAAAGTGACGAAAAGCTTTTTTTCTGCGTTAAGTTAAAGCTTTTTTCTCTCTCTCTCTTTAAGTTAAATCTCGGAGTTAAAAAATCGGAGTGATTTTATTACAAATACAGATGCCAAACAATTTTTTAATTATTTTAGCAAGAACAATGCCGGCCGCTTAGCTGTGATTGAGCCCTAAAGAGGCAGGAAGAAACATTTGAAGTCGGTTGGCTCTAACGCAAGATTACGGTGACGGTCTGGACTTCCTTTAGTTTTCTGTCTGCTAGCTAGCTAGTAGCTACAGGCACCACAAAGTTACACTAACATTAGGTATAAAATGACTGCGTGGCTGAAAAGACAATGAAGCTCGAGGTGGGATTACAAAGCTTCTTCATACCCTGAGCTGACCTGCTAGCTTCCAGGCAGAAGGTAGGCTACGTTTATCTACTTTGCTACAGAGTGCACTGACTGGGAGCTTGGCTAGCTCAGGTGTTTTAGTCCGTCTGCTCCAAATGAATTTCTTTCCACGAAGGGAGGAAAGTTCTACGCTGTTTTTAACTCTCATAGAGGCTACTCAGGAGCTGCTCACATTACCAAGTTTGCACCGTGCCCAAGCACGTTTGCCCCTAAAATCCAGATTATTTGGCTAGTGTGATCGCTCCGTTCCGTGCTTGAATACAGTACACCTCCCCCGCTCTGGCACAATTGGAGGGGGAGTGCTCCAGTACGGTACGGACGCTCATGCACCAGCAGATGCACGGTCACGCACGCAGCGCACAATCGTGGATACAACGGAAATCATGCAACTTTCCTCCTGCCTCCTCGTTTAATGTGCACAGCTCGATTACCGGCAAATCGCTGCATTGCGCAATCAATTATCAGCCATGTTGTCTGTGTCATTGTCCGTTGTGCTGCTGCAACCACGTATAAACAAAAGTCAGTTTATAATGAAAGTACGGCAGTCTGTGTGCGTGGCCACCAGGTCACCCGGTCTGCCGGATCTGACAGGTGCCGCTCTGGCTGTCAGTTGGACCTTTCTGAAGAAGGAGGAAGTTAACTCCGAAACTGTCAAGGTAAATAAACATCAAATGTCTGATTAAAAGGAACAAAAACGTCTTTTAGTTAAAAGGAAGACATGATGAATGTATTTGAACTACACTGATTTATAATGACGTCGGGCCACACGTGTGTCGTATTTCAACGTGATGACATGCATACTGGGGGCAATCGTGCTTGGGTGCGTTTGGGCCTCAGGTAATGTGAGTGCAGGCCAGTCGGGGACTGGGGAGGGGGGCATTTTTGCTTTAGTACGATACGGAGCAGATGGCCCTAATGTGAGCAGGCCCGTAGGCTAACTTTGTTGTATGTTGTGTGTGCTCCGTCATGACAGTCAGTGCCGAATGAACGTTACATCTGATGTCTGCACTCAGCAGAGACGCTCAGCCAATGAAAGCAGCAGCACACCGTGGTTAAAAAAAAGAAAAAAAAAAGAAAAAAAATGCAACTGGCTCCTCAGAACAGAGCCCAGTAGAGAGGAAAAACATGATAAGGAGGAGAAATATAGTCACCTGCCCGCCCGGGCAAGTTTGAACAGGTTCTACTTGCCCCCAACTATTTTTACTTGCTCCGGGCATTCAGGCAACCGTTAATGTCGGACCCTGATAGATAGATAGACAGATAGATTTATGTCAAAAACACAGAGGTAGGTGTGGTGAGAACGATGAGAATGAGAATGAGAAATGAGATATCCCTCTAAATCTGGCTGAAAAAATGGCTTAAAAATTTTCCGCCAGCGTAGGTGATCTTTAGTGCCCCCCCTGTCATTTCCTTCTGGATACAGGTCTGTTTCCATATTCCCTCATACCTGGTTGCATTTTTAAGACTAACAGAGCAAAAAATGAATGGGATTTTCCTAATTCTTAAAGTCTTCATTTTAAAAACTGACATTTGTACATTTTTAATAATATGAAAACTAAGCTTTTAGTTTTTTAATTTATGTTTTTTTATGATTTTAATAAGCAATATGCTAATGAATAGCAGTCTGCCACCAGTCGCACAGTCACAATATTGCACACAGGCCTGAATTTACAACTTAAAACTGTCCACATGCACAAAGCCTTTGCTGTTCGCTGCTGACAGCTGCAGTGCAGTTAATTCTATTTTTATATATTATTATTATTAATTTCATACAGTTATATGTATATTGTTGTAGAGAAGAACAGTAATCTAGATTTAGTACAGATTTCCAGTTGCTTCTGCCTATTTGTCTTGCAGGTTTGAAGTCGACAGAGGAAGTGCAGGTGGATATCCACACATTTCCCGTATAAGACGTTCTGCCCAGGGACACATATGGGATGATTTTAATTGTTGATTTAGAACTGTCTCTATACTCAGTGGGGGGGAAATACAGTAGTAAAGAGAGCATAACCTGTGATTAGAATAGTAATTTTTATGCATCCTCTTATTTGGTACACTTTATTAAACTATTCGTCATTTTGCTGGAAGTCCCAGACCCCACTTTAAGAGGCACTGCTTTACATCACTCGAAAGCTCTCCATACCTTCTCGCTCTACCATCACAGATTTATTTTTCCTCGCTCCCTTGCGCTGCTTAGCTTGTCCCGGCATCAGCAGGAACACAGGGATCTCTGTTCGCCGTTAAATAAGCAGAAAAGCGAAGAAGGGAGGCGGTCTGGTCTCTCCTGAGGGAAGCCGGCGTTGATCACATCCAATCACTCCAATATTGACCCGCACTGATCACAATGGAGACACAGCCCTTCACGATGCTCACACCAAGTAACAGCTTGGCAGCATGTGCATGAGTGTGTGTGTGTATGTGTGTGTTTACAAGTGTGTCTCCCCACCAATAGATAGAAAAGTCAATGCCTGCCAGCGAGGAGCAGTCTGCAAGGTATTATTACGGTCTGGACTCCCGTTTGGCACCCATTATAAAGAAAAGGAAGGATACCTGTTTTTTTTGTTTTTTCTTTACCTTTACTTTTCTTTTTCGTCAGTTTTTTTTCTTTCTCAGCACCGTCTTGATGACGTCGAGGATGGCAGCCTCTCTCTTTGTTTTACACCGCTGTCATTGAATCCGTCCTGTGCACAATCATCACAGTTTGGATTGGAAACAGCCATAAAACAGGATACAAACGGACTGCAGTGAGGGCAGCTGAAAAAAAACTATTGGTGCTCACCCACCAACAGCCCACCTTGCAGGACCTGTACACCTCCAGAGTTCGGAAATCAGGTGGGCAGCATCATCACAGACCCCACACACCCAGGACACCGTGTGGTTGAACTCCTACCCTCTGGCAAGCGCTCCAAAGCAACGTGCACCAAAACTACCAGATACAGGAACAGCTTTTTCCCCCACCGGCCATCGCTCTCATGAAAACTTAACATCATGGTGCAATATATAATAGATACTTGATATGTTAACGTGATGCTTTTGTAAATAGGCCCCCTCTCCCATGTAGTTTTATTATAGACAGTGCTGGGTCCTTGTACAGGGAAGCACATCAGGAAGCATGTCAGTAACACCCTACCCCAACACACACACACACACACACACACACACACATGCTATCTTAACACCTCAGATGTAGAATGTAAAGTAATGTGCAATATGGAAATGTACACATCTAAGTAGATACAACTCTTTATAGCTGTGATATACCTTGTTGTGCATACATACTGACCTGCAGTATTCTGTTTCTTATTCCTATTTAATTCTTTGTTTCCTTTTTGTTGCCTTTTTTTTGGTTCTTGTATGATATATGAAAGTACTAGAAGCTAACCTGGAGTCAAATTGCTTGTATGTACAAGCACCCTGGTAAATAAAGCTGGATCTGATTCTGATTCGTGCTTCAGTGACTCGCGCTGTATTCAGACAGGAAGAGCAGAGACGGACAAAAGAAGGTATAAATGTGGCTGAAAGGGAGTGCCGCTCATTTAAGAAGGTGCACAACATTTGCATGGCTCTTGTCAGGTCACTTTGGTGCAGATCTCCCCTCCGAAATTAGGAAGCAGAGGATTAGCAATTGCAGTCATTCCATCATCCCGCGGCTGTTCTGTTGAAAATGAATGGGTGAATGATTTAGTAGAAAATCGCCACACTTGAGTCACACTTTCTTTCTCCAGTTTTTCTCTACATGAACAAAAGGTGGAATTAGAAGACCTGCCATTAATGTCTCCGCTGGGATAATGTACTTTGTCTGTCTCTCCAGACGAGTGGTAGCACTGTCTGTGTGGCTGAGCAGTCTGTGTCTGAAGTGTGGATGTGTGTGTTTCCCTCTTGATTGAGCTGTCCTTGCTGGATGTCTACCATTATTGGCTTTTTCACTTGACCCTTCCACCATCCTTCCCGCTTTTCTGACACACACACACACACACACACACACAGGTGACATATCTGCAGTGAGCATGCCACCCTACGACGCAGAAAGAACATCAAAACTAAAGTCCCGACTCGCAGCACATCAAACAGAAATGACAGGACATCAGTCAGGCAGCAGGGATAACTAAAATCAGACAGATGGTTGGACAGACAGACGAAAAAGAAATTCAGACAGATAGATATACAGACATCACCGAAGCAGTCTGATAGAGATACCGACTAATGCTGAGTTCACACGATGACCTGAGGAAAAAAATAAATAATACTAAAACGTATTGGTTGATACTGTAACCGCAAGGGAGGCTTGTCTTCCTGATGCACATCAACACAAATCCAAATAATATGCTGAATAATAATAATATCGGGTAAATGTCAAAATGTCTTCAAGATTATATTTTACATAAATTAATTAAATGTGATTACCCATAGGAAGCCAAGCATGGAATTGGAATAGCTCAGCCAAGCCCAACTTTGGCAAGTCTTTTTCTCTTGCTCACCAAAAAGTTGTTAAAAGTAATTGTAAAATTGATGAGGCGACCTAAGTAATTATATTACTAAAGTTTCCAGCCACTATGACATATTTTTCTTGGGCTCTAGACCGACCATAATTGAAACACCATTGTCTTTGTTTTATTCAGGCTGCAATTCAGAGACCACATCTGAGAGAAGTGATAGATAATGTTTTGTCATTCTTGCACAGCATATTTCGTGGCTGCTAAATAGGATCAAATCATCTGCAAACAATAGAAATTTGATTTCCATGTCTTGAAGCATGGGATCATGATCAAAAAAATCAACCTGGTCTAATTAATGTGCTTACAAAAAAACATGACTTTTGCACTTTGAAATTACGTAGAGTGCAAAAGTTAATTTTTATGCGCATCTGATACACCAGTCCTTAACTATGGACAGCAGATGTGCAACATTTGTGTGAGCACAGACGTTACACAACGTTCGTGCATGCATGGATGTTACCTCATTAGCTCAAAAACAAACATCAGTCTCAGCTGAAGGGGGAATCGAACCGGGGCGCCCAAGGGAAAGTCCATTTGACTCATCCACCACCCCACCTGACTCCTGTCATGGACTCTCTGGGTCTTTATACCGCATGACGTTACTGCACCTCAAATTGGCGTATGAGCTATGCTTAAAATTGAACTTTTGCATGTGACTGCACATAGTTGTAAAAGCCATGTTACTTGTGCACAGATTTAAGAGGCTACGCTGAAAATCTGCATGCTTTGGCCACATCACCATACCAGCTGCATCCCAAATTAATGCCCTTATATGAATCCTTATATGTGTGTTGTGGGCTAATGCTATCAAAGTGTACAGACCATTAACTTCCAGCTGACATCTACAATCAGCATGCATCTGTCATAAGATAAAGCTGTGTAATAAGTGGGATAAGACACTCTTGTGGTGGAATATTCCTTGCAAATGAATGATATGCTCCAAATCATCAGAAGAACAAGGAGTGACGCACTGCAGGGTTTTAGATTCTTTACTGCACAGAGGAGAAATTTTGCACATGACTGCTCTTCATCAGACCACAACAACGATGACGTCATCTTCATCAGCACTGTTATGTTTGCCCTGCAGTGTGCAAACAGTTCTGCTCACTATTTGTTCTCGTGAGGGCTTTTCAGTGCAGCACCTGGACAAAGAACGGGTCGGATATGTGTGCACCCTATTCCTTCAGCAAACCAAAAAAACAAGCACACAAATGAAAAAACAAAAAACAAAACAAACAAAAAACACAAGCACAAATTTAAAATAGTTTGCCAGTGTTTATCAGCAGGATATAGATCTTTTCACCCTTATGGGCTGGTGAATATGTCAGGTATCCGTATCATTGTTTGTGGAGACAGCTGTTGCTCTTGAGTTTTTCACATGTACATTTTTGACAGATCTGAGCTTTGCAAAACAGAACCCATCCAGCCCAGCTGTGCTGTGGTGATGGGAGATAGACAAGATTGTGGAAGGATAGACTGTGCTGTGGGTAAAAGGGAAAACTTTTTTTTTTTTTTTGGGTATATTGGGTGAACTGTTTCTTTAACAAATCATGAAGCTGTTTAAGTCATTACCATCTGCTACATCTATCTCGTACTAGACTGTGGAGCAGCAGACAGTAAAGCAGTTGTTTCTCCATTATGTGGCCAATATAAATATAAATGTAAGTACATCAGCACTTTTAAGAGTGTCTGACTGTATAAAACTGCAGACATGCCATATATTGTGAAGCAACAGCCAGCAAGAGCCAGTTGGACAAACAAGCAGACAAACAATACAAGAAAGGCTCGAGGCTTAAATAAATAATATTCATCAGCAAAATGTTTTTTCACAGCCAGGTGCATTAGGTCGTGTTGTTATTGGCCTCAAGAGTATTCTTAACTCTGCCATTACTCTGACCCCCCCAACCGCCCACTGCCCCACACACACACACACACACTCATACACACACACTGTATTTTGCAGGCTGCAGGGACTATTACCATGCATCATAAGACCAAAAGGAGAATTCCCTAAAGCAAAGTGGAATGAAAACAACTCTTTTCCAACCATTCTAGCTCTCACTAAATCATTTGCAGGCTCTGGGTGGTTCTCCAGATTGTATAAAAAGAGGGTCTGGGGGGAAATATTTTATTTAGGTAATAGGTCACCCGTAATGGGAAATATACGAGACAACACACTTACCCGATACACTAACAGCCTTGAGTGAAAGCAGAAAGTAGCTGTGATTTTTTTTTTTTTTTTTTAATTATTATGAAGATTTGATTTGCCTTGAATACAGATGCCTCTCTTTAATAAGACAAAACAGTTGCAAAAGAATGGCCTTTTTTACCCATCACCATTGTCTCACTGCATTTTCACAGTCACTAATATTTCTAAGTTTCGCCTCATTTTTCAGTTTTTAGAGATAACATTATGACAAAATGTTGCTGCGAAAGTCAGATTTTTGGGACTGTCATGTTGGCTGTTTAACGACATTGCATTCATATACTGGCCAGGTGAAAAATCGAGCCTAGCAGACAGACAAAAAAAAAAAAAACACACTAAAATTGTTAGAAAGGCTGCAGCTTTCCAAGAATTGTGGAGCAGAGGTTTGAGCTCTAATGAGGGCCCCCTAGTTTTTCATGTTTTATTGCATGCATCTATTGGATAGTATGTAATGCTATAATGTTCACAGAGGCAAAGTCCTGTCCTGTCTGAAAAAGATTGCTCAGCCACAGCAGAAGGATTTGCACAATAAGGAGTATGCAAAGCCACAGCAAGTGGTTTTGGAAAAGGTGCTCCAAAGGGCACTAGGGCACCTCGTTACTTTAGTTTCTCAACTTTGGAGCGCATGCAAGAAGAAAAAAAATATTGAGCAATGTAGTTCATTCGATGATGCTCTGACTCTCAAGTAACTCGGGAAGGAGAGGAAGAGGAGGAGGGATGAAATAATAACCAGATGATGAAGAGATCCTGGTTATTGGTTGTGAGAGGAGGGAGGGAACGGGGGGAAAAGTTAATGTGAGAGAGCAGGAGGAGAGAGAGGGAGAGAGGTGAGGGTGTATGACATGAGGAAAACTAGAAAGTAGGATTCAGCAATCAAGATGATTATCTCTGAAAGGAGGGAGGAAAAGAGGGTGAGATGGAGGAAGAGATGGGGGAGGGAAGGACGGGAGAACTGATTGATGAAGGGAGAGACAAATTGAAAGTGACAGAAGAGGAGGGAGCTCCATGGAAAGGATTGCTCCCCTCCTCCAGTATCAAGGGATTAAATAAGTCACAGAATAAGCTTTCACGAGCAGTTGATTGTTACAGTTAGGATGCTTTTCGTCTGTGTATAAATCTACCCAGTTGAGTATGTCACCCTTGGGTATACACACAATATCACTTCCATTATTGACAGACCAAGAGCAGGCATAGCTGGAGGCTGAGCATAAGTGAACATGGATGAACTCAGTTTGGCTCGGTTGGAGTTTTGTTTATATTTTATTGATAAACTCACTGCCTGTGAGCGTTCTGCAGGCTCCCCTCTGGATTTCTGGGCAGAGATTCTCACTGCCTCCACCTCAAGTTCCCGTAGCTTGACTTCTTTTTCAGCCTCCATCGCCAACCTACGAATCTCAAGACAGAGGTCATACTCTCGCCTTATGTACCTCTGTTTTCTCCTCTGCCTCCAGCAGGAGACGAGCAAACTGAACCGTCAGTTTGGCCCTCCCATTGGACCCAAACGACTCTGGTGAGAAGGACTTGAAGCGAGGCATGGTGGTGGCTTGCCATTGCTTACAAAAGGTATACTTAAGGTGGCTCTCGAGAGAGGAAGGACACACACCTTCCACTAGGGAATGGTTTGTTTAAGCAGTGCCCAACAGATCATCCTTAAAATGCACATCAATTTGTTCAAACCTCCAAATCAAGGAAGTTCTGCGAAACACAAACCATCATTGCTGACAATGTAATTTCATCCACAACTCACACATAATCGAATTCTACAGTGCCGTTGTTGCCTTAGGATCCAGGTAAATGAGATCCCCTATGAACCCCTAAATTTGAATCAGTCAGAAAAAGTTAGGGCGAAGGTAAAAGGGCCAAAGGTGGTGCCAAAGAAAGCAGAGAGAGAAGACGTGACATTAAACAAAACTAACAAAAAGCTAGCACCCTAATCTACAAGAAAGAAACCAAACAAAAAGAGCGTGACCCTCCCAAACTTTAAAGTGGCTTCACCAAAACATACAGAGTGTTTTTAACATAAACATTACTGCATGCAATGCATAACGTACTCCAAGTGACCTAGTTCTTCAACTCCCCCCTTCTAGACATGGCTTGGAACAGTGTAAAGTTTTACAAGAAGTTAACAGAGTTCAGCCGCTCATCCTCAAGCTGACGGGCAAAGGGAGGCCTTTTATTCCAGGGGGTTGACTTGGATTCGATCTGAGAAGCTTTAAATCAATCAATGAGGAGTTGACCCAGGGTGACTGGCTGAGGTCCTGGAATTGACTGCACCTGGGAGGAATGACAAAAGAAAACCAAAACAAACAAAACACACAGAGAGATACGTGCACACAAATACACACAAATGCTAGAAGACCCAACAGTCTCCTACAGATCCTGCCCGCAACGCTGCAAAAACAAAGTGCAGCTAATAACACAGAAAGCAAGAGGTCAAAGTGTAAAGGGAGTGTTGTGTCATTCTCACTGCTGCTGGATTCTCTTTAAAATCAGCGCATTCCCTGTCATGACGCACTAGCATTTCCATGATAGGGAATAGAGTTCATACTGGCTTTTCTCAAGAAACCCAATGTTCTTGTCCTGAAGAAAGCAGTCCGTGAAGAATACATGACATCCCAATATATCTGTACAGCATCCCAGACATGAATATATACTGCACATGTAAGTCACCAAGGGGTAATTTCACATTTCTGGACATGCTGAATGCTCAGTCACCATGCTGATGCGATACTTTGGAAGAAAATGATTCACATAAAAACAGTGCAGTTGCAGTGAACTTTGTCGCGCAGTAAAAGCTGGTTGCCTGAGGTTCATTTTCCTTAAGTGATTTTCCTTAAATGTAAAGTATGCATCCAGTGGCACTGCGGTGCCACAGCTGCCAGTACTGTGAGAGCACCCCAGCGACCTGGGTGAGGATGCGGAATGAGAATTGATGATGTTTTCCCTCGTATAAACTTGAGAGTTTGGAAAATGGCCGCTGAGTTATAGCCAACCAGTTTTAAAAGAAACAGTAAAGATTTTTTTTTTTTAAGTGTATTTTAGCAAGAGCCTGATGCTGATTGCACAACATTTACATCAAGGTATCCCCGCTGGGTAACACATGCATAATTAGGCGGCACTTTAAAAGTGCACAACAGATCCCTCAAATTAGAGGCTATAGATGGAAAAACATAGTGGTCCTGCTGCCTTCAGATGGCTGAAGAAATGTAAGAAAACAAAAGAGAAGGCTGCCCTTCATCCTACAGACCGCTGTGGAATACACATACTGAGAAGAATCAGCACTTAATCTAGAGCAGTACAGGCCGTGAAATTTTTGACTTAATCAAATTAAAATAATTTTTTTCATGTGAAAGTAGACATGTCTGATGTTTGATGAAATTACCCTCGAGTAAAACAAATAAACATAACATACATGAGGGGATTCATGTGATATTAGAGAGGTCTATGTTACTGTGTCTCTGCCAGCTGAAGCCATAGAAACAATAAAGTGCACATCGTTTCCACTAAGACCTGGCCTCTCAAGGGCGAAAACATTGGCAAAGTCAAGCACCAAACAAGCACAATGCCGCTGATCTACATAAAACCACACTAGGCTCCACTTTTTGGCACTGGCGAGTGTAGACTACTACAATCTCAAACAGGCAAAAATAGTTCAACACGGGCAAAACTGGCAACAGGGTTAACACAGGGTCAGTCCTAAGTCTTATTTAGTGCTATTGATATACAGGTGAGCAAATTGGTATGAAACAATTAAGAAACAATACCTAAATGTTTCTTTTTTTCATGACAGATGATACAAAAATGAAAATGTGTAATGTTCACAACCCAGAAATAATGAGAGCGCAACTTTATGGACTATTACTGTCAGCTGTTACTGTGGAGGTCAGTTCATCAGCTAAATGGAGCAAAAAAAAGGCATTGTATCAGCATTACTTCCATCCTTAAAAAAAAAAAAAAAGATCAGTTAAACCAGTTAGAACAGAAAATGACAAATGTACGACTGAAGGACACACAGGGTAAAGGAAGGAAAATTTGAAGTTTGTCATTTAAAAAAAGGATAAATAAGGCATGAAGTTGAGTCTTAGGCACTCACCTTATAACGTAACATATCTTTATTATTATTTTTTTTTTATTTGCTTCATACAGACAAGAAATGCCGCTGAAAATCTACAATAGAATACAAGAGGCATATTGCCATTACCTCTGGGTGTTTTTGGGAACTGCTGTCATTTGGCCCAACCCAGACGGTATGTCCACTTTCTCTTTTGGATTGATTCCACAATATATATCTATACACCCAACAACACAGAATGTATATCTTTTATCTTGTGGACAGAGTCTGCAAAGAATATAACCCATAACAGATAGATCTCTTTTGGCCAACAATACATATGCCTCTACTGTCAGTGGGCCAATATCCATAATATACATGTCTCTTAGATTTTTTTTTTTTATTATTATAATTATTGTTTTTTTTTGTTTGTTTTTTTTTGGTTTGAACACATTACATTTTGCAGGTCCTTATACAATTGTCTCAGTCTTATTCCAGCCATGCATCACATATGTCAAAATTCAGGGCCAAATCTGCCTTGAATGTGTCTAGGTCCTGTTGCATGTCTGTCCATGCGTTCATGTCCGTGTGTGTGTGTGTGTACTGTCACAGATAAGGGCTACGCACAGTCACATACGGATCTCATCCATGCATACAGGTTTGCAGTGTTTGATTGTAGAAATACACAGTAAAACGTTTCGTGTGTTTTTCTGTACGCGCCCTCATACGTCTGTATATCCGTGCCTCGACGTCTCATCGTTTTTATGTTCCACTCGTGTGTGAGGGTATTTCGTTGCAATCCTACAAACGTGTGCATTCAGAGAGTGCGTTCTCGGCACGGCCTCTCTTGTGTATCTCCGACTGGATGCACAAGAACACACACACCCTCCATCTGTCTCTCTCTGTGATTCAGTGTGTATCCTCCAGCGCTCACAGCCTCTCGATGTCCCTGTATTTCTTCCTCAGGATGGAAACCTGGTCCCGGAACAGCACAGGGTCCAGTCTCATCTGGGAGTGTACCAGGGGCATGAAGCCCAGCCAGTGACTGAAGGCGTTCATGCAAGTCTGTCGCTGGGCGAAGTGGTCCGGGTCGGCCCACCGAGATGCCTTGGAGCCCTTGGTGGGGAGAGACAGGAGACGGAAAGGGAGGGAGAGGAAGAGTCTGTTAGAGGAATGGAAGAATCGATGAAAGTAGCGCTATAGTAGAATGCTGCAAATTATCATTTACCAAAATCTGAAAATATTCCTCTGTGTGATGCAAAAAGATTTGAAAACCCTAAAGTGATGATTAACATGCTCAGTGACACTGTAATAACATTTTGAACTGATGATATAACAACATTTACAGTGACTGTGAAGTTTATATTCTTCAATTGTCATAATGACACCTCTTAGGGTCCTTCATGTGTTTGATGTCACTTACTTAATAACCTTGCTTACGAAAGGCTGTCTTTTTTTGTTGTTGTTGTTGATACTGCTCCTATTATGTAAGTGAAAGGCTATTAGGGATGTTTATGCTTGGTTTTATTAGACACATTTAGCGACTGCAGTGCAGGACCACTTTGTGCCTTCAAAACAGCTTGAATACCCAACAAGGCCTGGACTTGACAAAGTGCTGGACACGTTCCACAGGGCTCTTTGTCCATGCTGAGTCTCAGATCACGTCACTGCAGAATCTGTGGCAGCACACGCATGCTGTGACCATCCTGTTCCACGTCATCCCAAATGTCCCTACTGGGTTGAGATCAAGGGACTGAGCAGTAGTAATCCTGCTGGGTGTGCATTATCCTGCTGGAAGTTTCCACTTGAAAAAGGATGGATGGTGGCCATGAAGGGATGCACCTGGTTAGCAACTATTTAGGTACCACACTGCACCGACATCAGACAGAATGGATTCCATAGATTCATGCTAACCTGCTATCAATGTGTCATAACAGAAACCGGGATTAATTGGACCAGGCGGCGTTTTTCCACTCTTCCACTTCCAATAGGCCTCAGGTGATGTTCGCCACAAACCTTTGCTCAAATGTGAAACTCTAGATCCAACGCATTCTCTCTGCTTTTGTCTGCATGTTTCTTTTGTAAATGAGACTGGAACCTCAACATTCTGCTCCTGCTTTGCAACTGAAATAATTATTTTGCTTACAAAAGCTGACATTGTGTTGCAAGTTAAATACATAGCTGGCTGTTCTGTGACTGTTTCTTTGGCTGATCTGTTATATTTATCACATGCGGCAAACCACTGTGCCATTGACAGTGGGGTTAAAAGCTTCCTTTTTTCATATTCAAACACACATCCAAATGTCATGAATTAAACTCATATCTCCCATAGATCTATTTTCTGTTTCAATCCTAAATCTCAAAAATGTTAAGAAATCTGAGATACATGATGGCCTGACCAGTATCAAGGCAAAGGGTGTAATAGACCCGTCAGTTCACTGTAGGAAAGCGTGTCAGAGTCACATTTTGCATCGCCTTGGGGTGAAAAATGCATGGTTTTATGAAAGGGCAGTAACGTGACATAGTATAAAAGGGACAACAGAGTCCACATAAGGAGGCATAAGGAGATGTGGTGGATGGGTCAAACACATGGATTTTCCCATGAGTCCATGCAAACTCAGAGTTTGTTTTGCAAGCTAACGTTCCTAGGTTACCTTAACCCTAACCCTAACCTTAACCTTACCTTATGTATTTTATCTAAAGTTAACTAACGAGCTAAAGTTAATGTTCATTTAGCTAGAGATTAACTAACTACCAGCTTGGGCTCCTGCGTGTGGTTGTAATGCCTAGCAGAAGCAAAACATGACACTGACACGCTTTCCTCTGGTGGACCAGCGGGTCTATTTCATGCTTTGTCATGATACTGGGTTGAGATGACATGACTTATGAGGCTTATTAAGTGTCATCCTCCAAGGTCCGAGGTTTGATGAGTTGTACGTTTGGCTCTTCTTTACATCAGTGTAGTACTGAGCTGTTCACTTGCAAGCCAACAGAATAAGTCGAGACAGTCTTCTCTTTCCTCTCTCATCAACAAGGCAATTTGCCCGCAGGACTGCAGCTGACTCGGCGTCCGAATCTCGGCGTAATTGGACTGACCTTGAACCAGCAAAGCAAAAATTTCACTGGGCACACATTCCTTTTTCACATGTGGTTGTGCTGTGGCTCCAAAAACCAAACAACATTCAGAGTCGAACATTTAGTCTAAGAGCAACACAAACATCCAACCTGCTCTGTATGCTTTATATTTTGTTTTCCTTAGAATTAGTAGTCGCTGTGCCTAAAGTTAATGAGATATAGCAGAAAAATCAACCTTTTCGGGGTGGAAGTATTCCTACTACATTTTAATCCAGTAAATGGCAATAATATTGAACGTCAACACTTGTTTCCTGGTCATTCATAGGAAAGGAAAATGGTTTACCTTAATTTTTTTGTATAACAACTGACGGCAAACCCTTCAAAAACTTTGTAACTTATACAAGGGTAAAGGAGTATTACAGTTCCTTTAGTCTTTGATTAGAAACCTGGACAACCTCTCTCAAGGGAGAGAGGTTAGGGAAAACACATTAACACAGTGTAAAAGCAAAATTATGTTATATAAAACTAACTCCATGAGCAGGTGAGAAGTGAGGACTTAGGGTCGAGGAATCCAACATGACATCATTTGAGCAAAAAGCAAATGCATGTTTTTTTTTAATGGTTAATGGTATCTTGGAAGTGTGTGAGGTATATATCTCTGTGTTTGGCTGGAATTAAAGACACTGAGCAAGAGATACAGAGAGGAAGCGAGATGAACACAGTGTTAGATACAGAATGGACAAATTTGAGTGCTTTTCCTTGTCTTGCATTTGAGGGACCAAAAAAAAGAAAAGAAAAGAAAAGAAAAGAAAAAAATCTCAAAAGCGAAACTTGGAAAATGTCAATCAATCATACTTTGTGTCCCCGGAAATTCTCCCTAAAATCATTCAAAGTTCCCTCAAAGATGGAAGTGTAGCCGTTTCCTCCAACTTTTCCACATTAAATGGCTATCTGCTGTTGCTTGGAGCAAGGTAACAAATCAGGGGTGAGCGAGAGACCGGGGGACGAGAGAGATAGAGAGAGAGGGGGGGAAAGAAAGCGATATTTAGAAAGAGAGAGAGCGGGGGAAAGAAGAAGTAAATCTAGGTTTGCCGCGCTGCCTTCACAATTAAGACATTAATCACAGAGTCCATAGTGCCGAGTCATCGTCCTGCCTCTGGTCAGGCCATCAATCAGAAGCTGACATGGGGCTAGCTGCACCACACATACACACACACACACACACACACACATGCAGGGATCTCCCAGGGAGAAGGTCAGGGCTGTAAGAAACCTGAAGCCTCTCCACCATTGCTTATCGGGCTGAAGGACAGGAGAATCTCATCCTCATTTCTACTGAGAAAAAACGACCCAAAGAAGAAGGGACTTGGGCGATGAACCCGTTTTGTCCAAAAATATGACTTCTTTCCACTCTTTTGTCTTGTCATCCTGCACAGCAAGCGGGCGGCCAAGACACCTGATACGAGATGTAATGGATAGTAATAATATTGAACGAGAGGGGGTTTAACATTTAAATGGACAATACTCTACATTGTGAGGCAATTAGGCTAAAAGCTGAGTGGTGTGTCCCCTAATGGCCTCATGTATGTGGATCTGTGAAGATAATGCTGATGAAACGGCCTCACCTGGGTCATCATGGTCTCCTTGTACTGCTTCTTCTGGGTGACTTTGATCGGCGATTGCTTAGTAACGGCCGACACCAGGAAGTTCATCAGGATGTCCTCGCAGTTAGCCATGCGGTCCACCATAGTCAGCAGGCTGGCTGGGACATAGTAGGTGTACAAGTAATGGTAGTACCTGGCACATGAGAGGGAGACACTCAGTAACTGTAATGCAGTATTATTTATTAAGCCACACACACACACACACACACACATGTAGCAGATGATACAGAGAAAAGGAATGAGATGAGTCCATTGTTTGGTCCAACTGTTTGGTCAGTTGAAGACTTCATTATCCCAAAATCCTGTAAGGTGTCTATTCTATTCTATTGTATTCCATTGTATTCTATATGGGTGCTGTGTGGTGCACTATCAGCAGGGTGGGAGCACTAGATCACTGTCAACACTGCAACCTCCCTGCCAAGGTCTACCAGCCACCTCACTCTCTCTCTTTCTAATTTGTGTAACACACACACACACACACACACACATACACTGTGAGTGCACACATACTGTACATACATGCACACCCCTTCTCTCCACCTGTCTGTCTCACTCAGTGTTCGCTCCTGTTGTTCTTCTTTCCGTCCCGCAATGTATCTCTCACCCCTTCTGTCTCTTGTCCTGTCTCTCTCTCTTGCTCTCTAACTATATCTGTCTTTTTTGGTCTTCTCTGTCTTTCTCTCTCTCTGCAGACAGACAGGCTTTCCAGAGTCTAAATAACAAAAGGACTAAAGAGGCGCATCGAGCATCCTAACAATAGAACAATGAGCAGCAACTCAGGGAGAGAGAGCTGTTTATCTGTATGACAAGATGCTTCAAATCCCTCTGGAGAGCCACACTCCTCTCCATT
>OMLB01064725.1:0-33834 GCA_900302555.1 Myripristis jacobus | reverse complement strand
GGCAGAACTAATATGCCACGCCAAAACTCGCCTGCTGACTGAATGAATGAGGAAGTTAAAGTGAAAGAGGGCGGACACAGAGAGAAACTGAGAGCTTAAGTTACCTCCCTCTGTGAAACAGGCTAGAGTTACCCCTCTTTCTCTGCTTTGAGTTACCTCCCTTTGTGAAACGGAAAACTCAGAGTTTCCCTCATTTCAGGGTTAACAGACTCAGAGTTTTCACTAAACCTGCTTTGTGAAACGGAGCCCTGGCCTTTAAAGGAAATGGGAGCTGGCTGTATCTTTAAATGTGACCATTTACTATAGCAACTTCAGCAGGCCAACTGAATTGCTCTAGGTGACTGGCATCATGACAGCTATTTGCCTTCTACAAACTAGCCACCAAATAACTTTTTGAATGTTTAATGTTTTTGCCATTACCCATGTTAATGTTTTGAATATTTTGAATGTTTAGTCCCAATGTTATTACCCACGGGTTATATTATCCATTAGCATGGCATGAATTTTCATAGTACACTGAACAAAAATATAAACACCCCATGTCAAATATTGATGCCACATGAAGTTAGCCACCCTATGGGCTCTAGTTTCCCGGCGCAGCGGAGGGTGGCTCAGTGAGGCGACCCCAGGCAGAGCTAGTTTGGACCAGCGCAATGCGAGGGGCGGACGGTTTGCTAGTTTTGCCGACCGAGGTGCGCCGATATGGGAGTGGCGGCGCAGCGGGGGGAGGTGTCGACAGATTCAGCTTGGCGCAGTGACAGTTTTGTGCCAAAAGGCTTCGCCGCGGTGCGCCAAAAGCTCGCCATCTGAAACCATGTCTACTTTCAGCGCAAGGCAGAGCGGAGGCAGCGCAGTGGAAGTTTGGCTGACTGGCGCACATCACCGAAACCTCACAATCAGCACAAACGGTGCCAATCTCCTTTGATCTGACATCAGATGTGACGGGACAGTTGATATGGAGATATATGTATGTGCTGATTGTGATAGTAGCATTGATAGTGTTTTTTGTGGGTATTTATTGCATTGTTCATGTGCCTGACATTCTGGAAGCCTGCCTGTGAGGTTTTGGTGACATGTGCGCACTGCGCGCCGGTCTCCTGGGCTCCGCTCCGCCTGTGGCAGTAGACCTCCATGTCAGTTGTGTAAACTTTCATTACGCCTTCGCGCAGCGCATTTTAAAGGTGAGGACAGGTGCTCATTTGATTGGTTTAAAGAGTTTCTTTTGGCCCAAAAAATGAAAGGGCAAAGATCAGCGCTCACCTTGGCTCTATGTCACTGACAGCTACGAATCAAGACAGAAATCTTGGTGTTATTAACCCTAACCCTTGACTCAGACCTGAACTTCAACAGCCATTTAAAGTTCATCACTAAATCTGCCTATTATCACCTGAAAAACATTGCTAGAATTAAGGGGTTTCTGTCTAAACAAGACATGGCGCCAGAGTCCTTACAAACACCAGGAAACTGGACCATATTACACCGGTCATTAAATCGCTACACTGGCTTCCTGTGAGTCAAAGGATAGATTTTAAACTACTACTACTACTACTGCTGGTCTACAAAGCCCTGAATGGTCTCGGACCAAAATACATGCTTGATCTACTGGTTCCCTACGAAGCATCTAGACCCCTTAAGTAATCTGGAACTGGTTTGTTGTGTGTTCCAAGAACAAGAACCAAGCAAGGTGAGGCAGCATTCAGTTATTATGCTCCTCACCTGTGGAACAAACACTAAAAACACTATTGTTCACTGAAGCATACTCTTAGATTAAATACTTACCTATTGTATTGCCTGTATTTTTTAACTACACACTGTTGATTTATGCCTTTTATTTTTCTACTTCTTTTCTTATTCTGACTGTTCTATTTGGGTTTATTGTTAAATCGGCTGCAAATGTCATAGATTCCAGGGCTGAGGACTGAGTGCAGGCTGAAATCTCCTATTGGAGAGGTTTCAGAGTCTAAGGAATTAAGAGGTTGGGCTGTCGGCATCCCTGCGGGGGGTGACCAGGAAGTCTGAGTCAGCTACTGCTGTGACTCGACACTGGGGAGCATGCTGTGAATTCAGATCTAGAAGGGAGACGTCCTGTGATGAATCTTTAGAGTTCATGATCTGAATAAGACCAGTGTGTGGAATCTGTGTCCCACGGGACGGTAAAACTCTGAGTGAAGGACTCAAGACATGCACTGGGTGTATTATTAAGGGCAACGTCCTATACAAAAAATAAATAAATAAACAGACCCGACCAACCAAATTCAAGATGGTTCAGAGCCAGGGACAAGAGATCCTAGCTGAAATCTCTGACAGAAAAAATTTGAGTTTAAATTCAAAACCGGCTCTAAGTTCACTTTTTGGTGGCAAGGAGCTGCAGGGTGATAAGGCCTATCACGCCCTGGGCCCTTGGCCGTATAGCTCAGGCAATGTACTGAGCCTGTTGCTATTTTATGTTACTATATTTTATTATCGCTATCATTCTCAATTTCTATTTCCCTTTTTTATTGACTGTTTTTATTGTTTTAAATTGTGTCTTGTTCCTTTTAATGTCTCTGTAAAGCACTTTGAATTACCTTGTGTTGAATTGTGCTATACAAATAAACTTGCCTTGCTTTGCCTTGCCATATTGCAGGTTAAAAATTTTACAAAATTTATACTTAAGCTTGTGTGAAAATGACCATGTGAAAGGTTAATGCAGGATTTAATATGTTTTACAAAATATAAGGGCACATTTTCAGAGGAAAAAGTGGGAGAGGGAGTCGGTCTCCTCAGCTCTGCCCCAGCTCAGTGCACAGTCGAGGTGGTAGTGAGTCTGAGCGGTCAGGGTTTAGTCAGTTGGTCTGTTTTCAGTAGTTTCACATAGCATTTATTTATCATCATCATGGTAAATAACTGTGTTTGTGCTGGTTGCACAAACTCCAACCTGTGAGGACATCGGCTCCACCGTTTACGAGGAGAGAAACCCAGTGCGACCATAAATGACAGCAAAACACAGTAGACGCTCACACTGAATTGAAATGAAACAAGTTCATGTAAATTAGGTAAATAACATAAATAAACAGGCCCTATTGCGTTTTGCTGTAATTTATGATTGCGCTGAGTTTCTCTCCTCTCCTCTGTTCGAGCGCTCCGTGTGTCTCCACTGAGCGAAGCAGAGGAGAGACTGTGAACCAGGCTGAGTTGACAACAACTCCACCCGTTACTTTACTGTAAGGGCCTGCTCACATAGGGCAATACCACAACAGGCATGGTCCGATGTCATCATAAATCTGTATAGTTCAAATACATTCATCATGTCTTCTTTTTTAACTAAAAGACGTTTTTGTTTCTTTTAATCAGACATAGGTTAAGGGATGTTGATTTACCTTGACAGTTTCGGAGGTAACTTCCTCCTTCTTCAGAAAGCATCCAACTCACAGCCGGAGCGGCATTTCAGCTGGCTGCTACATTCACCCGTGCGGCCATGGCCGGCCCACCTGATGCCGGCCGGCACCGCGCCGACCCAGTCAGGTCTGCTGGATCTGACAGTTGTGCGGCGCACACAGACTGCCATATATACCTTTCATCATAAATCAACTTTTGTCTATACGCGGTTGCAGCAGCACAGTGGACAGCGACAGACGACAAGGTGGGGGCTTTAAAATCAGTTTATCGTTTATCAGGTAGCTGTTTATCTCTCTCTCCTGCGGTAACGGTAAAGCACTATATATGCAGTGCGAAATACGACTGATAGAAGCTCATTAGTTTCCGTTATGGGTAAGTATCAGTACTCCTGCTGGTATTAGATGATCATTACTAGTTAGAGCCTGATACGTGATAGCAAACTTTACCATGTTGTGATGTGAACACAGTGTTAGATAACGCTTGCTAACGTTCATAGATAAATGCGTATATACGTATAAGCTAATGCTGGTCACCTGCCCAGTCCTCCACTGGTTCTCCTCGCACCACAGCTGAATCTCTCTCTGACTGTTATTTCTTCTGACTCTGGTCTGTTCCTGGTCTCTTTGACGCCTAACAGGCTCGTAATTATAAGGCTGTGCTCCGTCATATTGATATGAATACACATTCACAACCTTTTCAGTGTCACAACTAGCATTAAGATCCATTACTTTCCTATTTCTCAAATTGACCGCACTCCCTCTTCCTACGTCACTTCCGGTTTAACTTTTTTAGATGCGGAAGTAAATTTTTCTCACAAAAACAACTCCAGAAGTCACTAGTATATATATATATATATGCGTATTTCAATGAAAATTCAGTTCCTACATCATTTTCCTACACATTTATTCACTGGGGTCTCCAACCTGCAATATGCTCTTTAAAGTGAATCAACTGTGTCAAACCCACTCCATGCCTTCTCACCTCCCTTCCGCCGGTAGGAGGGACGGTGGAGTACTTGCGCCACCGAGCATGGCGTGCCAAACTTGCAAAATCTGCCTGGCCACACCCAGTTGGTGAAACGCATCTGCGCTACGCCCCCGCCTCGCCAGGTCTGCGTAACTAGAGCCCTATGTGAGCATATACCGTCTTGTACTTGTACAAAATGGATATTTCTCTTGATTTGTGTCCCATATTTGAGTCCATCTCTGCCAGTGAGCATTTGCTCAGTGATGCAGTGATTCCACTCAGTACATGGGTGTGGCATAACCAGACGCTGCTCAAACAGAGTGAGAGGTACTCAGGCACTCCTTATACTGGGGACAATAAAAGGCCACCCAAAATGTCAAATTTTGTCAGAAGTCAGCATGCCTCGGATGTCTCAAGTCATGCGGGAATGTGCCATTGTCATGCTGGATGCAGGGATGTCCACCAGAGCGGTCGCTGTGCAGCTGAATGTTCGCTTTCAGACGATAGGCCGTTTGAGAGTTCGTTTCCTACAGACGGGCAGTATTCCAATTGACCTCATCCACATTAGCCACATGTGACCACCCCAGCCCAAGATCGCCACATCTGGCTCGTCCACATGCAGGATTGCCTCAGATCAGTGACACGCACAGCGGATGAAACTGTTGGTCTGCACAACAGACGCATCACACCACAAATTGCCCGTAACCACCTGCAAGAAGGGTTAGGGTTAGGGTTAGGCTAACCCTAACCGTGACCCCCACCGTGTTAGAAGGAATGCCACTCCTTTTCAGATGCCAATATCAAGATGTAAAGGACGGTAATGTGAAGATTATTCAATAACAAAATGAATTTTGATTGGTTTCATATGTTGCATAACCCAAATTGTAATAAAAACTCAAAAGTGTGACATTGGGTGTTTATATTTTTGTTCAGTGTATTTTATTCATAATATCTTGAAAGAAACCAGCGACCTCTATCCCATTAAGCAGGAAAGGGGAGGCGTATAAGGCCCATTCTCATAGGCCTGCCATTCTCTATGGCCTGTGGGAAAATAACAGACTGACACCTCATTCCAGGTGATGCCCACCAGCTGGACGCCTGTCATCGAGAAAACACACTCGACACTGAAACTAGCGCTTCAGATCGTGATCTGTCAGCACCACATCCTGTCTGAACAGCCCAACTGGTTAACATGGGCGCCGAAAGGACACAGGCGCTCAGATCAGGGTAAACACTCACGTACATGTTGTCACTCTCATGTGTCATGGATACAGATACAGAATACAGATACAGAATGTCATGTTTTCCAAGAGCTTTGCCAACAAGTGCCTCTCACAAGACGGCATTCACACAGAGACAGTGGTATGCAGACACGTTTTGTGCTGAGTGAGCTAAAAGCTGAAAGCTCATCAAGAAGGAGAATTTGAGTGTGTGTGAGGTGTCTCAAAAAACCTTTGCAGAGCAGATTACTGACACACGCGCACACACACACACACACACACACACACACACACACACACACACACACACACACACACACCAGTCATATATTGTGAATCAGATATTATCCTTTTGCTGCAATGGCATGCTTTGTGCCTTGGAGTGTTTGTGTGTGTTTGTATAGAAGAGAAAGACAGAGGATTTATGTGTGAATTCATGGGGTTATGTTTATGTTGTGGAATACAGTGTGTGCATGTGCACGTGTGTGTTTGTGAGAGAGAGAGACAACTAGCCGGTGTGACTGACTTCCATGCGATGTTTGTAGCCTCTCCTCTCTTGATGTTCCAGTGGCTGGCTCCTGGTGTGAGACTATTGAAAGTCGGGGTAGCGAGCGGTAGTGAAGTGTGAGAGCTGAGCTGAGTGGAGGTCTCGCAGCTGTGTGTGTGCGTGTGTGTGTGTGCGTGTGTGGGTGGGTGAGTGAATGCGTGTGTGGGTGAGAGTGCGCATTAGTGTGTAAGTGTGCAAATCTGTATGTGTTGGCGTCAAAGCATGCAGGCAAGGTGGGAAACAGACAGAGACTGAAATAGAGTAAAAAGAGGATGGGTGTGATGACAGTTGCTCAACTTGTTGCTCCAGCGGCCGTTGTAGTTCTCTCACAGTGCAGTCTGCCCACTTCAGCTTCTCTGATGGGCTCAAGAGTGCAACATTTCCAACATCTTTAACGTAGTGTTCATTTAACTGTGAATACTGTGCTGAACATGGAAGCCTTTTGTCTGCTAGAGAACCAGTTAGCCAAGGGAAACTGCAATTAACTGAATCTCAGGATTTAGAAATTCACAGGGCGATAGAGGGTTGCAGTGCCGTCCCAAGACATTTGGGGGCCCGAGGCAAAAAAAAAAATCATGCGTTGTAGCATTAATAGATCAATGTGAAGTCCGAAAGATGAACCACTTGTTTGACGTAAGATCATAAGACTTTAGAGCTTTCTGTTTTGAACTGGTCAGTATGTAAGATCATAGCACTTTGTTTAACTCTTAACCCAGGAGCTCCTTGGCAGTGGGGATTTTATTTTGAAAGGTTAAATGTCACCTTCTGAACAAAATATATTTTTTTGCTTGTTTTTGGGTAATCTTATGGTAATGGTTTTACAAATTTGCAGGTTCGTTTTATGGTCATTTTTATGTTATGTTTAAATACATAGTTAATGTTATAAATTTAGTTTTCTGATCTTATTTTTTTACTAGTTTCTTAATAATTTTCTGGGACTTTTTGCCTTGTAATTCTACATTTTCTTATATTTTTTCACTAATTGTTTCTTTTCTAATTTTCAGGTAATTTTCTTGTAATTCTTTTTTTTAAAACTTTTTTTTCTTTTATCAATTTATCGCTATGTTTTGGATCATTTTTTGTTAATATCCTCATCATTTCTTTCAAAAACATGGGGATGTTTTCAAAAGAAATCAAATTAATTTTCTCAGTTTTTAAAGGGTTAATTGAGCTCTCAAAAAAATCTGATTGGCTATGGGGGTTCTGTATTGAGGAAGGCGTGGCCTTAGGCGCTGTGCTTGATTTGCCGACGGCTCTGGAGGGATGACACAAAAATCACCTGATTGCTTTTGGACTGGTCTGTAATCAAATTATCATCAAAAGGGGGTGGAAATCAACAGATAAACAAAAATTTGTACATCAAAAAGTCATCGATAGAAGTGGTTAATCTGAAAGCGTTGTCAAAAGCATTGTTGAATTATTCTGTAAAAGTTAATACTATATACAATATACACAATGCCATTTGTAAATGTGCATAATTGTGTGCCCATGTGTGTCACTTATGTTTCTGTGAGTTTCTGTTTGCTATTCTCTTTTCATAAATATACTTCACACATGTACACACCAAACCACTGCCACATTGTCTCAAACACCCTCAAAAGCCATTCAAGATGTATAAATTACATGGATATCATAGTGACACCTACAAATAACATGCATGTCTCTATGTTTATTGGGTGTATTTTCTCTATTGCAGAGTAGTTTGTATAACAGGTGTAATTTTCCATTTATTCGCTCATTAAAATGGCTTTGACTTTGCTTTAGTGATAATATTAATTTAAAAAAAACACAGGAAGGAGACAAGGAGAATGAGAGAAAGCAAAAGTCATCGAAAAGTGAGAAGGAAATGAGAGAGCAGCAAGCATGAGGATGAGACGGAAAAGAGAAAAGAAAGGAAGGAAAGAGGATATTAAATAACATTTGTGTGCCACCATTTGTGGGAAGTGGGTTGGCGTGTGCGTGTGTGTCCTCAACTCAGACAAAGTGCATGTGTCGTGTGTGTGTGTGTGTGCGTGTGTGTGTGCTATCCAAACTGCACTGGACTGGCATTTAGGATGGAGGGCACACAGGAGTTTCCCAGAGGAACTAGATTTAGCAAGGTCCCATGCTGGGCCCTGTGTGTGTCTATGTGTTAGAGTGTGCGTGTCCCTATTGTACATCATCTAAATCCTCTTCGTTTTGACAGCTTTGTCTGACTATGTTGTCAGCTGGTACGCCCCCTGCTGAGCCAACCCTGACTCCTTCTCTCTGTGAATTATTGAACATACTGGAGGGAGAGACAGAGAGGGAGGAGGAGAGAAAGAGAAAGAGAAGCACCATTCCTGAACACTCAGACAGAAACACAAACACACAAACAAACACACTTACATGTAGGTGTCTGTACTAGGTGCACATGTTACACTTGTACCACATTGTATCACATTTATCACATTGAGTAAATGAACAAGGGCAATTTTTACAAGAAAAGACACACTCACACAAGCAGATTTTTTTTCCCTCACAGCACATACATACACACGGTGCTCTCTGCTTGCTCTTAGAGCACATGTAAACACACATGCATACGCACATCCATGCACACATGCACACCGTCACATGGTGTTATAATAACCGTGGCACCTCACGAGTGACAGAGTCAGCCCCTGCAGATCCTCAGCCATCAGTGTTTTCATGTCGTGTTTAAACATTGCTCAGTCAGTTAGACACGCACTGACCTCCTGCCTCAGCTGTAACCAGTTCCTTTGTCTCCCAATCTCTCCCACACTGTGCCTTTTATTCCCAACAGGGGGCGCTTCAGTGCCTCCATACCCGTGCCAACTCCTGTGCCTTGTCTTTGTCAGACTTTTCTGGTGTTTATCTCACATGTGTCCCCTGGGCATGGCAAGGATTGGCACATCTAGGAGAAGATGCCCCCCCCACCCCCATCCTCCTCCTCCTTCCCTCTGAAGCGCAACGCTCCCTCTGTCTTTGTGTCTGAATGGGAGAAAGGCTCTCTGGGTTGGTAACGGATTGCATCAGACGCTAAGGGGAGAGAGAGAGAGAGAGAGAAAGAGAGAGAGCAAGAGCAAGGAGTGTGGTTCAGTGGTGTGTAGTGGGCGTGGGGAGCAGGGACGGTGGGGGGTTGTAAATTAAGCATTACTATAGGCAGCTGAATAATTATGTTGGAGTCTGTCTCTGTCTCACTCACTTCTTCAGTCAGTTCGATGCATGCCAAGTATAGATTTGTTGATCTAGGTGCTCCCACTCCCCTCATTCATTTGCATTAATGTCCATACACTCATGCATAAAGAGTGTTCATATTTTGCAAGGTAGTAGTGGCAACAGATCTGTCCTCTGGTGCTTGACCATGAAATAGAAACAATTGCTTTGTCTTTTCAAACAGCTTGTTTTTTTTGTCAAATATGTGCATAAATATTGACCTGACTGTTAACAAAATCCCTTGCGGTATATACTGCAAGTTGTATTTGTGATTTGCTGTCCATGAGAATAATGTTTAGGTGTTTCCTAAAATCCTCTCCTCTCCTCTCCAATGACATTGAGATATTAGCCATCTCCTAGGCAACAGACATTTGGTGTCAGGCAACATGGCAAGGTCACAGAACAGTCTCAGGAAAGTTGAAAAATAAAATCATAGTGAAAACTCTCTCTCATCACTCGCTTCCTGCCAGAAGTAATGGGGTGCATCTCAGATTGTTGGCTGATAGTCATCAATGGATGGAGACCCTAAATGACGAGTACCATGTTGTTTGTCTCATTGCCTGACTAACTGAGGGGGTGACTGGCTGACTAACCGAGTGGGTGACTGGCTGATTCAGTGACTGAGTAGCTCGATGATTGGCCGACTGACAGCTGAATGGTCGGGTTGGACTGACTTACTGCCTGACTGAGGGGCCAGCTGATTGTTTAACTGGTTAACTCACTGGCTGGATGACCGAATGGCTCTGTGACGAAGTGTTGAGCTACTGCTGCTTTGTCATTTGTTTCCACACAGATATTTCTTTTGCCAGGGGGGCCTCATATTGGGATTGGCAATAAAGTTCTGAACTATTCATTTACCTCAGTGGCATGAGCACTGAACAGCAGTAGTTGCTCCATTGTAGGCAGCATGAATAACTTAAAAAAGGACGGATTACTCAGAAAGTGAGTAAGTCACTTAACATTCCCATGTTTGATCTCATGTGTCAATGTTCAAATTGTCCAAATATTAACATATATAAAAGACTAAGAGTTGCTGGAGCTGCCTGAGCAAATGAGTGAGGTTAGTGACATTATCATGTTTGAAGGCCAGTGTTGTCGGTAACAGGGCTAAGTTTGTAGCAGTGGGAACATGCTCACACCAGAGTAAGTTCTTCCCAGAACAACTGAATTATGCAAATACCATGCTTGCTTTACTTCACAGTGGACATATGATATGCCATAGAGACGCTGGGTCACCTGTACAAGAGCGCAGCTTAACTCTGCAGCACTTCAGTGAAATGATCTTGTTTTTAAAATCCTCCTTTACTTTGTCTGCTTGGCCTTATCACCAAAATATTGTTTTAGGCTGTTGGAGCTCTTCAGCAAGTTGCATGTTTAGTAAATTTGTACTCTCTCCAAACTGCACAGGGTGGCAGTATAGCTGTAAAATATGTTTCTGGTATCATAGGTAATGATGGATTGTTCATCTATTCACTATTCATCTATTGCATTACTGTAGGCTGCCACAGCCAAGGTGTGGGGTGTGTATTTTCAGCAGCAGCAGTGCATTACTGCAGTACAGCAATACCATGGTCTTGTGATCCCTACTGCGGGGTTGAGCTCATCACCATTTTTCTTCTGTATTTCATTGTTTTTGCTGGTAGAAGTTACAGGAGTGGATATTGTTGTATGATATGAAATACAAACACAACACTAGTTATCATCATTGACTGGCTGGCTAGTGAGCACTTTCACATCCTATGTTCAAGGGCTTCTAGAGAAAAAAAAACTTTTCAGTTGTTCCATTATTCCATTATTCCATTCCATATGGATAGGATAGAAATACAATCTACGTCATAGGGACATGGGACCAAGACCACCATGTTGGTCCCCAAACACCCCTAGGCAGACCTTGGGTTCAAGTCACTAGGAGGTTTGGTTCTGGAGATATGGACTAATATTTTCCAAGTGCTAAACTTTTATTTTTCCGGAACAGATGATCATAGAAGGATTGTAGAGGATCATGGTTGTGTGGTAAACTGCCAAACCACAGTGACTTTAGTTTTTTGTCACTGCCCGTCATTTAGGGCACAGAGGAGGAAATCCAGTGATGTAGTATATAGAGTGACAAAGTCCGCATTATTTTAACCGAAACCATGATCTTTTCCTAATCTTAACCAAAGAGTTTTGGTGCCTAAACCCAACCAAGCGTGCATGTGCACAGACAAGTGCACAGGCAGATTGGTCAAATGGAGTAGCTGCTGCAAAAAACTTGGGTCTCAGAAATGCGGTACAAGGACTGTAGTCCCGAAACTGCAGCCTCCTATACTGCAGTAAAGCCGACCAGCCAGCCAACTGAATGACACTGCCATCTATTCTTCTGGGCAATATTTATATGTTTATATGTTATTGTGCCGTGTGAGTGTGTCTATTCATTACACTGGAGATTTTGGCTATTATTTGCATAAACAAATATAAATGCCATGTAGTAGCTGAACTGAAATAACTTTCATTGTGTAAATATGAATGAATATGATATTTAAATATGTATGACTCTTTAATATAATATTTGATAAGATTTTATAATAATGTTCCTTACAAATGATTTATGAGATATTCATAAATATTTAATATATTATCATTCCCACATTTATAAATTAGTTATAAATACGGTTATAAAGATATTTTACTATTTACGGCTAAATCAGGTTATGGCTAAAGTTTTATGGCTAGGGTTCGAGATAGTTACACATAGCCACCACCGTATAACTCATATATACACAAATATTTTAGTACTTTTCTTTAAAAATGTACACGCACTTAACATTTCTAGATAAATTTGTATACATTTACCTATTTGTAAATAGTTAACATACATTTATTAACATATTTGTAACTACTTTACAAAATGTCTTTGCTATGTTTATCATTAAGTGTAGGAGTGATCATCTTTCAAATATTTATTCATGCCTTGTAAGACATTTTTTACAGAACATTATTATAAATATTTTAATATGAAATATGAATATATCATATATCACTGAATACGATTTATATTTTAAAAGATTATGATTAAATCTCTGGGTTGTGGTATAGTGTACTTGTACCTACTCTACATTACTACTCTACTCTACTCATTTATTTGGACTCTCGAGTTTAGTGGTTGTGCCGTCTCTCAGATTGGTGTCATGTTAGGAAACTGATTTTTTCTCATTTTTGTTAGTTCCTGGCATACTGGCTGACTGTCTTGCTGACTGACTGATTGAGTGGTGGTGCAAGTGACTAGCTGCCTCACTGGCTGATTAAATAAGTTGCTTGTGGAATAAGCTGGTGGAACTGGCTGGGTGACTTGGATAACTGTCTGAGAGACTGGCTGACTGATGGGGGACTGGTTGATTGGCTGACAGGCTGTGTTGAAGTTGCACGGTAATTGTCAAAGTTTTAGGATTGAGAGCTTCCTCAGAGCTGAGCGGAGGTAGATTTTGTCTTTATGTGCATATATGTATATGTATATATGTATATGTATATTCAGGTGCGCACGCGCGTGTGTGTGTGTGTGTCAAGCAGTGCAAACATGTGCACCTAACAGTTGCGGTGCAACTGATTACTCAGTTTAGATTACTCACTTCAAGAAATCCTCCCTTACCACCTGTCTTTTTATCACTGTGATTTTTTTTCAGGGGATTCAGCTCATCTTAGCCGCCCCTTTTATGTGAATAGTGATTGAAGTGTGTGTGGTGGCTTTGAGCAAGAACTCACTGGAAGCCCACTTTAATTTATGTCTGATGTAGCAGCGTAGGTCCATGCAGTGACTCACTGGCTGACTAAATGCATTGTGACTCATAAAAATATTAAGATAGTACCAGAAAATATGATATGTGGTGCCCAAACACTTAACTGGTCAAATGGTCTAATATTTTTTGCCATCATCAGTGCTGCTGGAGTCAAAACTCTTGAGCTTCATCAGTTTAAATTCATGAAACCTACCCTACACACTACATACAGTGTTTTCATTCACACATATCTTAATAGAATTGGGTTTTTTTGAATTTATAGTATTACATTTTCCACTTTATTATTCTACCTGTGCACTAGACCCTCCTTAAATAAGACCTTTTAGTGAGTGACAAAAAGCAGAGCGAGACATTTTCCGCCTGTGTTCAATAGTTGCAGTAAAAAGCTCTGATAGAGAGACAGGGAGAGAGAGAGAGAGAGAGGGAGAAAGAAGTGGATCAATAGAGAGGAAGGTGATAAATCACAACAGCTAACCAACAGAGAGCAGACCTTCTTTCTCTATTTAATTATGACCACAGATGTAAAGCTAGAAGTCAGTGGGTGCTTGCATTGATATTTTTTTTTTACTGAGGCCAATGGCTTAGTTTTTTCCAGTTGGCAGTATTTGTACAGGAATATTCATAGGTTATTTTCTGGCATTTTGACAGCTTTAGCAATAAATCAAAACTGAATAGCAGTAGACCATGTTATTCCTCTGTTCTTTTTATCCCTATAAAAAAAGAGTCACGGCTTCGCGCACAATTTATGTGTCCTTGAGAGCATGGCACCTTTTCATTGTGAATCCGTATACATAGTTGGTGGAGTGTCTGAGCGCTAACATTGTGATAGCAACAGTGGCTAAGGCCACCCACTGGGGGCCACTGAATTATACATCAAGCTGACTGCATTCTCCTTATGCCTGTGTTAATAGGGATGTATGTGTGTATATCTTCTAGTGTGTGTGCATATGCCTGTAGCATGCATGCATATATTGTGTGTGTGTGTGTGTGTGTGTGTGTGTGTGTGCAAACATTTGTGCATAATTTGTGGATGTATATGTGTGTGTGTTGACTTTGTTTGTGGAAAATTAACTCAGGAGTGCAGTAAGTGGACTTTTGGAGGATGTGTACATGCACTTTGTAGTTATTGCTGTTGAACATAGGCACAAGCATCCCTTCTAGTGGTCAACGTACTGTAATATGTGTGCATGCACCAGGGAGGGTCTGTACACTAGTCCTTCCAAGAATTGAGTCCAGATTGTGTTGTAAAGCGTGAGGCAGCCAGACAGATTAAGATCATTTACAATAGGGGTGTTGTGGCGCTGGCACAGCCATGGTCAGAGAACTGTAGGGAGAGATTAGGCAGAGGATCATCTCCCACGTTTACACTTTTCATCCTCTCCTCTAGTCTGAGAGAATGCTATCATGCTCACTTAGCATGGACATAAATGTGGCTAATAACATCTAAGGACAATACCCAGTTATCACATTACTATCACTATAGGTGCCTGTAACAGTGGAGAAAGAAGCCTTGTATGTCTTGCACTGCTTTTATGCTTTCTGTCTTTTTTTCTTGTTCTCTTTCTGGAATGAGACATGCAGGTTTTGATATATTCTCATATCATTTTGTGTGCATGTAAGTTGTGCGCATGGATGCACGTGGGTGTGTAGTCCACGATGCATGTCAGACTGCATTACCCAGACCTCCTGCTGACTGGCTGGCTGGCTGGCTGGCTGACCGTTGTTGACTGGCTGGTAGCATCGCAGTGGGATGCCAAAGACACGATAACACATGTTGTCACATCTTTAACATCAGTGTCTCACATGCATCCGGCAAAATCCCCCTATCTGCCGGTGACATTCAGAAATACAGGTAATGTACACACGTATGTTCTGTTGTTGATTAGAACAAGCTAAGTCTGGAGGTATGTGCATTACTCTATCACTGTGCATGATGTGACTCGTTCACACACATACACATGCGTTTACACACTTGCATCCCACACTGTACATCGACCCGCACATATACACGTAATCAAACACAGTATGTGCACACATTCACACGTACGCACACACTTACATACACCCCACATGGGAACAGTATACAGTGTCACTGCTCTGTGTTCCCTGATTGATTTCATCATAAAAGCATTAATTGTGCTCAGTAGCGAGCCATTAAAGCTAGATGTGATCTCATCGATATGTGTGGAACAATTGCAGAGTCTGTGGTGCTGAATTATTCACCCTCCCCGCTCTTTCTCACACTCCTCTTACTCCCCCCTCTCCTCCACCTTGTTTCCATCACCCTCCTGCGCGCCCATACTTTTTAGACCTCCGATGCTGTCTTTTTTCCTCTCCCTTCCTCCCTTCCTCCCTTCCTCTTCCCTCTCCCCTCTTCTCTTCTCTTCTCTTCTCTTCTCTTCTCTTCTCTTCTCTTCTCTTCTCTTCTCTTCTCTCCAGTACTGTCAGCCCTGAGGCTAGCCTCAGCCATCACTCCTCTTCATTTATTAATACCTGTACTCATAAAGCACAGCACACACAGCAGCCACACATCTCTGCCCACTGTTCACTCGTACACATGCACGCAGACATGCACGCAGGCATCCATGCACACACACCAACATACTTTCTCTCTCTCTCTCTCCTCTTTCTCTCTCACACACACACGCACACACATTCACAGACGGCACAAATGTCCCCAAGGATGCAGGGAGCCCAGTGTATCCACACACCACACCCGCTTACTGTGCAGGAAAATGCCCTTTGTAAAAGGACAGGAAGCATCAATCTCCCAGCTGCATTGTACTACAGGCCCAGAGTATGATGCTCTTTTTGTAGTTCTGCTCTTCCTCACACTTTAATTTAATTGCCCTTTATTGGAGTTGTTACAGTGTAATAGATCTAATTACATAATTGTTATACAGTATTTGTTGCACTAATTGCCTTGTAATAGTTTATCTCAGTGTAAAAGCATGGCCAACCTACTCTTTCTGTACATTAGACATTAAATGATAGCTTTATTCAATTTAATCAGCCAGCTGCTATGAATGTGTTCTGTAAACAAAGTAGGTTGTATCAGGTAGTCTTTGTCACTGCCAAGGTAAACAGTGTCCTATCAGTGCGCTACAATTTCAGCTCACGTCCTGCCACACTGCTGAAATATGAAAGGACTTAGCTGCTTTTCTGCCGGATAGTTGTCTCACTCAAAGACAGAGGAAGGCAGACAGAGAGTCACAGATACATAGAGAGCAGGGATGATAAAAAGAGACAGACTTTGTCTTTTCTCCCAGTGATTTCCTGCTGTGGCTTAGGAGGGGGGTCACAAGGGAGTCATGTTTTTGTACATGATCAGTCCTCATCAGTATATACACATACACATCTGGCAAAAAAAAAATTGGCGGAGAGCTGTTGAGCAAATAGAATTACCAACATAAGAGAGAAATAACTTGTTCCGCCTGCTTCCTTTTCCCAGCTTAATTTAATATGTACTGTACAATAGAGTTAGGACTGCAGTGTAGGCCAGAACAGAAAAGTCTAAGATTGCTAATCACCTAAAAGTATTCAGGAAAAAAAAACTTGCTTATTAAAGTCTTGTCCATTCATGTAGGCAAATGACTTTAGGAAGTAGCAGTGCACAGTCAGCAGGCAACTGGAGCAACTCGCAATAATGTATGCTTTTCCATTTGACCAGGGAAGAAACCTAAATGGAAAGTGTGGCTGTTGGTGTGCATGTGTATATTGCGGTTAGCTGGACTGGTACTCTTGACTTGCAACTATTCCCCAGAGCCTCCCCGTGTGGCTAAATATAGCTCTTCATATGGTGTAATGATACACTGAGGACAGGGTTGGAGGGCAGTGACATTGAAAGCATTTTTTTTCTGACTCATGTGTTGTAGAGATGTGAATTATTGGGATGATGGAATAGTGCTGTAGAGGGGGGTGGGGGTGGGGGGGCAGCAGGAGCTACTTGGCCTGACCTGCATAGACATGGAAATATGAGTGTGTGTGTGTGTGTGCATGTGCATGTATGTGGGATAGTGAGAGATAGAGAGAGATAGAGACTTTCATGCCCTAGCCTGGAGCCTGTATCTGCAAAGGCTACATGTGCTTGTATGCTTGTGTGTCAGTGCACTGGCTTGTGCATGCATATGTATGTGTCTTAGCTCAGCCCTTACGCCTGTGATTGTGCAGAGCAGTGTTCGAACTGCCTGCTGTTATGAGGGTATGTTTTTCTTGGGGAGCATCAGGAATGTTTATGAACCAGTGAAAAGTGGCCTCCTCGCTTTGTGGATGCTTTCAGCGCCATCTGCAGGCCATAATGTGAATGCCGCATGGTGTTTGGCTCCCCTGACATTATTTCTACCCAAGTATGCCCGTGGAGCTGGCTATTGTATTGAATTTGATGATCCATTACGGCTCAAATGGAGGTCCAGCTCCCTCAGGGCGAGGGAGGTATTGCATAGGCAGCAGGGTAATCACATGGAGATTAGAGTACCTGCTGACTTTATTGTCAGCCTGGTGTATATAAGCCAATGTGGTAAGGGGCTTTATAGATTAAAAATGTACATCAATGAAGCAGTCCTGGTGGCTAATGATGTCCAGCCCACCCAGTGATATACAGATTGCAATAATGGCCCAACAGTTACTCCTATGTGATACAAAAAAAGAGCAATGCATGATGAACTATGCCTGGGTTGTGTAATAGAGAGAGTGCTGAATATGTAAACATGTTGTCACCACAATCAATCATAACCAAATGAGGATTTATACTAGCAATAAGGAGCTTATGTGGAGAGTGATAAAGATGATCAATATAGGTACGGCTCAGGAAGACTTTTACTGAGACACATTCTGAGTGTGTTCTCTAAATTGCTGTTTGTGGGGAAACGCACTGATCATCTGTCATGCCACTGCCTGGAGAGCCAACTTTATTCATTTAGTAGATTTCTCAATAGCTGCATTTTACAAGCTTATTGAATTGCATTATAGTAAGTTTGGGTTTTTTAATTTCATTTTTTTGTTATTTGTTTAGATAAATGCACATCAGTTTAAAATGGTCATCTCGTCTATGGCTTTCTGCCTCTGTCTTATGTCTGCTGATAAACTTGAGATTGTTTTTTAAATGTATGCACAAGTAAAGTCGCTAAGATTTCAGCGTGACTATTTTATTCGAATATTTTAAAGATCTGCTCACTACTTGCAGCACATATACACACACAGCACTGCATGCCTAATCTTTTTGAGCCTACTGTATGAGCGATCTGTATTTTGATCCTCCGCTGTCTTCCGTCTCCCCAGCGAACACCTATCATGTTCCTTCTCCTTCTTCCTCCATGGGGAGAGTAATGTCTGCACCACTGTGGAGATTGCCCAGCACCAACCTGCATACCACATCACTGAGGACCACATCCGCCTCGCACAGACTTCCATCACACCAGTGCAAGGTATTATTTTATTTATTTATTTTCATTATGTTATTGTTGCACATAATCATCGAAAATGCATAATACAGAATGTATACAAAATACATGCAAAACATAGAGACTGGGAGGGGAAAACAATAACTTAAAAAAGAAATGTCAGGAGGAGCCAAGAAGACAGCCCTCCTAAAATGAGACATACAACATAAAAGTTACAAACAAATGCATCTAAGGAAAAACTAAAACCAATAAGTTATGTGTTGCTAATATCTAGGATGGTGATTTACTATCTGTTCTGACTATCCCATAAGGTGTCTGAAACTGTTTCTGCTTGTGCTTTTGTTCATCAATCCATCACTGATCCATCCATCCATCATTTACTTTTTTTTTTTTAAATCTTTTAAACAACTGTCTTTGTGCTCCTATCTTTTCCTCCTTCCATGTATCCTACTCACTCTTGTAGTGGTTCTGAGCCCATACGGTCTGAGCGGGACACTAACAGGTCAGGCCTACAAGATGAGTGACCCGGCCGTACGGAAACTGATGGATGAGTGGAGCTACTTTTACCCCATGGTTCTCCACCAGAAAGAAGGAAGTGGGGAGAAGGACAAAGAAGACGGTGGCCAAGCCTACGATCCCAACTGTCACGTGGCAGTGGAGGTCATCGTAGGTACGGAAAAAGCGAGCATCCTCCTTGGTGGCTTTGAAACTGTGTGGAAAGTGAATACTTTGTCTTCACTAAGCTGCAGAGCTTGGAGCTTTGTTGTAAATGAGTTAATCCACCTAATATTCATACATTTGGTATGGTTTGACTCCACATTGAACATGTTGTGCATATTGCATTATCCTACTGCAGCGCATAGGAAAGCACAGTGGAGCTCCTTTCAGCTGAAGAACAGCCATAAAAAACACATTAGACTACTGATGTTGCACTAGAAAAGCAAACAACAGGGAAGCAACTCCACATTGATTACCCCTTGGACTTTATTGTAGACTCCCCGGCAGTTTGAGCCTAGGTAATAGCGGATGGGGTGCTATTGAAGTGTGCTTCAGCTGCAGTGATCTTCAGAGTCTTTTAGTACCTCTTGGGGTGGCAAGACGGAGAGAATGAATGAGATGGGAGGAGAGAGGAGAGAAGGCTACGAAGAGAAGGAAAAGCCGAACCCCAGGGGAGTGCCACACACAGCTCTGCCTAATCAGTCCCATTGACTGTCTGACCCCACAACATTGATTTGACCTGAATGAAATCAAAGCCTCTGTTGCTAAAGAGAAACACCTTTGCAGGTTTGGGGATCTGGAATGATAGTGTGTGTAGAGGTGTTTGGACAGATATGTTTGATATGAGAAATGAGCAGGTGAGCGTGTGAGTATGTCCATGTTTAAGGAACAAGGACATCGTGCATCCTGCTTCCACACTTCTGGTGGAGCGTAGGGAATGTTATATCATCCTTTTTGGCAAAAAATCAATGGGCAGAGGGGGTGAAGGGAGCCGTGAGCTTAGCCACAATAATTCTTAAATCAATTTGAAGATTTGAAAATGCATTGTATGTTTATTTTTAGGCTTTTCAATGAAAGTGCACATAATTTGGCTTGAATATTTGAAGCTATTGTATCGTAACAATGCAATAGGAATGCATTATGGTTTTTAAGACTTTGCTGTTATGTCTTCCTAGGTGGAGTGAGGATGACCTACCCCGCTGCCTTCGTGCTGATTGCCCAGGTGGACCTGCCAGTTGAGCAGCCCCCGCCTGTTCTTGCAGCCCAGGGTTTCGCTAGAGAACCAAACCACTGCAGTGTTCCCCTCACACCCCCCACCTCGCCAGAGCAGCCCTGCTCAGGTACCAGATGTACGCATGCACACACACACACACACACACACACACATGCATGCACTATTTCACATATGTCCGCACGTACTTACTGTACATAGGCCTACATATTACCACACACACATTGACAATCCACTGAGATGAGTTTAAACAAGGTGTTATCACTTGCTCATCAATAAACCGTTCATGACGCAATGAATGTTTTTATTTTTTGATGAGTGCTGATACAAAGAATCTTTACCCAGAGTAAATGCAATTTGGACAGAAATTAGGCTTGATGAATGAGTCTGCTTTATTCCTCAATAAAACTGTTCTTCTAATCTTCTAGTTTCTATTTCAGCATCTAATTAAGCTCTAAATGAACTATCAGCCTATTAAGGCTGCAGATACAAACAGCAGACAGATTAAGTAAGATAAAATAGCTGATAAGAACAAACAATAATGTAGCTACAAGCAGTTAGTTAAAAGTTAGGCTTGCTCGCTAGGATTTTGGCAGTAGCTGATGGTCTACTTTGGTTTTGTTTCTATTTCTGTTTTTTTCTCTGTAAAATCCTAAATGTACGCCCATACTTTATGCCACCATAAACAAACCATAAGTTGGTCCCTGGCAGGTTCTGAGACTCAGAATAAAAAAAGGTTGAGTTCTTGGAAATGCTGTGCCCAGTCCTGTATTCTGTGTTAATGAGATTTGCTCCTATGTATGTTTCAGCGGACAGCGGCTTTGTGGCCTCTGTCTCCAGTGTTCCCACACCAGACAGCAGCATTGGGGTCACAAACATTAGCCCAAAGCATTCTGGGAAGAAGCTAACATGTCAGGTCGTCCATCAGGCCTGGAGGGAATGCTATCTCAACCAGCCTCAGCACATGTAAGTTACTTGAAACACTGCGGGGACAATTTCCTCAGACTGGTGTGATTGTGGTTGATGTGCAGTGGTGCAGCCGGTGTGCTCACACATCTGTTCATCCCCTGTAGATGGCGTCAGCCCAGTGACATGATGCCCAAGAAGGAGATGCCAAATGGGGTCACCACATGGGACTTCAACGATCTGGGGGCAAGAGCACCCTGCAGCTGCTCCAGGTAAGCACAGAGGGAGCAGTTTTCCCCAGCACAGCAACCGGCTAGATATCTATGCCATGTTTTTGTGTTTTTGTGAACTGGATGCAGGGGTTATTACAGGGTAAAACATACACTACTGAAACAAATACTAGTGAAACTGCCAGAGCTTAAATTTCAAGTCATCACTGTTTTTTAGTGTGATATTAATTTAATATCTTATGGCGTATATAAGCATGCTGCTCAGTTTAATCAAATGCACTTAATTCTATAAATGTTCGCTTTTAATGCACATTGACAAAATTAAATCTCCAAGTTCTGACGCTGAAGAATTAATTACCATACTGCCTCTGGCACTCCTCATTGTAAATGTGTGAGGGGCACATTGAACTAATTATTAAATTAATTTGCCCCTAAGAAATCAAGTAGAAAACATCAAAACATCAGACAAGGAGCTTCCAGCCAGCAAACTGAGTTGTCTGGAAGGGAGTGTGGTGTTGTTACTATCATACAGAATTTTTTTGCTTAAAAAGATATTTGACTGCTTAGCATATCTGGTGTGTGTTGGGCTTCAGTCACCAACACTTCTTAATTTGTTGTGTTGCTTAATGTTGACAAAGTGTTGTAGTTTGATTTAAGAAGCTACTTTTTAAAAAATTAATAAGCAAGAAATGGGCAGGGTAATAAGTTTTACTTCTACCTGCTCCTTTTCGGTCACTGTTCTTTTTTACTTGTATTCTGTTTTTTTCTTTCATTTTGCATTTTATTTTTTTGTTTGAAATAAATAAATAAATAAATAAAAGTGTTATGCTAACTATTAAAAAACAAAATAAACAAAAACAAACTACTACTGCTACTACTACTAATAATAATAACAACCACAATAATGATAACAATAATCATGGAAAGTTGATATCTGTAAGATTGTATTTGAAGAAACACTGCAAAAAGTGGAGACCTGGTCATAGGGAGGAGGGGAAGCTGTCATCTGAGATAGCTCAGCCAGCAGAACAGGGGTAGAAATTTCAAAAGGGACCTGAAGGTGACTTTTTTTGAAGCTCTCAAAAGGAAGGTGTAAGAAGAGCCTAGCAACTCAAAGATCAGTATTATGGAAGTAAAAACAATAGATCTGTAATAATTTAATTAGGCAATATTTTGTTTCCTATGGGCCACGTATAATTACTGTCTGCTTCCAACCTTGACAATACAGCTTACAACAAGCTCTCGTACGCATGCAAGTGATATTAAAGATGTAAAACAATGGTGATAAACATTTGGTAGGGCATTACCTTGAAATGGTTGCACAGACTTTATTAGGCCATGTTTCTTCAGAGATGTTTCATTGAGGTTTTTGTTTTGTTTTTTTCAACTTGACTGTGTTGCAGGTTAAAGCAACAGAAGCAGAATCTGAGCACCGCATCCACTGCCAATCCCCAGACGAGCACCAACCCCAGTCAGTCGTCTGGCTCCTCCTCATACCCTCCCTGCCTGCCCAAGCACAAGACCAGCGACAAGACAGAAAAGGCTGACAAACAGTCCAAGAGACCAGCCATGATCCCCTTCCACCACCGCCTGTCTGTCACCCAGGAGGCCCATCTGGAGCAAGACTCACCTGGAGGGCCTCAGCTTGGGGGTCTTGGAGCCTTGGAGCCACCTCTGGAGCCTCTGCCCACTGTGCCCAGCTGCAAGTATCCCAAGCCCTTGTCCAATGGCAGGAAAGCCCCCGAGTCCCTTCTCCACTCCCCGGTCTCTCCGCTTCCACCCACACTCAGCCCTCATCCCCGCGTGCAGGACCCAGAGGTCCTGGACGGCCCTGTGGATATGCCTCTCTGTCCGGATGGGGCTTCAGGGCTGGGGGTGATTCCCAGCGAGACAGCCCTCTACACAGCCTTGCTGAGGCAGAGGGAGAGCGGGGCAGGCTGGTGGAGAGGCTTCAGGACCCCCAGGACTGATAAAACCGACTTCAGACCCCCAGAACTCCCCATTGATAGATTAGGGGAACTGAAGACAGAGACAGCCACAGAGGGAGCAGCATTAAAAAGGTACAAGAGAGATACTCGAGCAGTGTTTCTCAAATAGTGTGGTGCAATGGTGAGGGGGAGTAGCTAAAGATAAAGGGAGATTGTACAGCCTCCAGAGATATTGGGCACTTTACTCTTCCATAGACAGAATCGTGATAACAAACCAATGTTGTCAGTATCACAATATCCAAATTTTTCATGATTTCACACATTTGTCAGGTGATGCTGGATCTATGTGACACATCAAATGACAGATTGTCATATTTGAGATATGAGGAAATCTACAGATCGCTGACTTAATAATTAATAATTCCGAACTATAAAACATATACAGTTTCACTCTGTGATTATATAGAGATAACAACTGATTAGATAATATGTCAGTGAATTAATAAATATTTACATGTTCATTCATTTAAGTATGATCCATTCTGCAAGAGATTATTTGGAAACATTATAGAGAGGTTACAAGAAACATGAACCAACAAGTAAGGTTCTCAAATTCTGCCCGAACCCGACCCTACCCGATCCTACCTGACATTTTCGGGTAGGGTAGGGCCTAAAATGTACGTGAATTGGTCAGGTAGGGTAGGGCTTCGGGTTCTGGTTCTGTGGAGGACTTGAGCAAAAGGTTTTACTGTCGCCGTTGAAGGACGAAATATAAATGACGCAGGCATGAAGCAGAAGGAGAGAGAGAGAAGAACGGGGATAACGGTTTAGTGCTAAATTAAACCATTAACTTTACTAACTTAGCATGTTTTATGAACAACTGAACATGTGAAGCTGCCTTTCGCAAACTATTATGTCCGTTCTCTCACTGCTACTAGAATTTGAGCCACCGGTGCTACTAAATCTTTTTTTTTTTTTCCCTCTCCTTTCTTTTTTTTCGGGCTTTATCGGGCTGTCGGGCCTAAAGTTCGGCTAATTAGTAGGGTAGCGTAGGGCCTCGGGCTGGCCCAGTAGGGCCCGGTTAGGGTAGGGTCTTAATTTTCAGGCCCGATGAGAACTCAACCAACAAGCCAACAAGTTAACATATAAAAATAATACAAAATGACATAAAGTAAATTAAATTCAAATAAAATATAAATATGCTCATAATAAATCTTAAAGGCAACTGAAATATCTGTAACTTTATTGATGAATGTTAGTTCAGGGGTGATAGTTGCATACTTGCATTTCAAATAGATATTTCTCCATTTATTCACTCTATTACTGTTTCATTAAATTTAAAATCAATTCCATAGCTGGCAGCCCTTTTTAAAAATATGTCGGTATATACTTGTGTCTCCAAAAATTTCCTCCAAAAAATCTATATGTAAAATGCACACTTGAATATATTTCACGCGCTCTTGCTGCCTGGTTAACAGACCTGGGTCACAGGAACGGCAATCAGTAATGTTGAGTCTCTTGTAATCTGCCTTTAGTACTGAATTTGTGGGGTGTACTGCACAGTGACAAGTCGTATAATATCATATCAACTAAGTCACTCAGAAAATTATTCAAAATGGATTCATATACTTGCAACTAGAATTTAATTAAGCCAATCAAACATAAAAATATGTTACAGAAGCCTGTTAGTTAGACTTCTGTAGACATCATAAACTCTTACTGTACCAGCCTATATTCATTGTTATGCACTCCAGTGTACAGATGTTGTACATGCTGTCACAGCACAGTTGTACACACACAGTGTCACCCCCAAACAGCTACAACTACATGAGATTCATTGATTACGCTGGTCTCTTTATCTCCGCCAGACTATTCACAGAGACACACAAGCGCTTTAAGATCTCGGAGGAGAGGGTGAGGGACCACATCCACACTCTGGGCCTCCTCCAGCAGGCGAGCGTGGAGGTGCTGCGTGAGCCTGGGGATGACCCATATGACTTTAAGGAGGGAGACATCGAGTACACCTTTTCAACTTCCAAGAGACTCAAGGGCCAAGGGCGAGACCCCAGCAAGAGGGCCAAGGTAGGACGACGCAAAATTCAGCAAATGTCACCCGTACAACTCAGAAATAATTCTAATATTTTTATTAATATACCAGGATGCCATGGTGAACAGCAGTTATCTTATTCACATAGTCTTTGCTTATAGGTGGACCAGCTGGCTTTTTATTTTGTGAAGTGAATGATGTTGTGAGAGATGTTTTTATTTTCTTTTAAATCGCTGAACCAGGGAGAAGACATCACCAGCAATAGTGCACTGCCTGATGGGAAAGATGCCATGTCCATTTTTAACTCTGCTCCTAAATCAGGTGAGGCATAGCATGTTAACACCATATACATACTCTGCACTGATGGCCATAGGATCTCTGTGTGTTATGTTTCATGGGTGTTTTCTAGCCTCTGATTTGATCTGTTGTCTGTTCTTGTGTTGCTCTAGACGAGTCAGGTCAGGATGAATCAGCCACCAAAGCCAATCCTTCCCTGACGAGGGAGAGAGACCTGGTGGTCAACATGTCTGACCTAGACAACATATTTGATGAGGATGAGGAGGAGCTTGGAGTAAGGCACTACCGTTTACATCATGAAAAAAACATTTATTTAGCAAGTGAATTATCTCAGGGGGAAAAGTGCAAAGTTTTCTTTTACTGGCACTAAAACTGGTATAACTGTCTCATTATGCAGTGCGTTTTGTTTTTAAACACATATTTTGACCTAGACTGTATTGAATAAAACTAATCCTCTAATCTTGTGTTTGATAATTTATAGACAACTTACCCCAACCAGCACTCCACCAAGTTACCAGTGTCAGCAGGAGAAGATCGCCCTCCAGGAAAAGAGGGGAGAGTGGCAGTACCTTACCCATCAAGTGAGTTCACTTTTACTGATGTGTGTATGTTGTTATATCTTGATTGTTGTGGCTCACTGTGCTTGTATGGCCATGTGATTTCTGGGGCTTTTTTCTTTTTAATCACTTTATACACCTCTACCCACCATCCTGTCTGCCTTTCATCCTCTCTCTCTCTCTCTTTCTCTCTCTCTCTCTTAATTCCTCTGTCCTTTCAGCAGTAGCAGACCTCCAGCGCATGTTCCCCACCCCTCCCTCACTAGAGCAGCATCCAGCCTTCTCTCCCATCATGACCTACCGTGACACCCCAAGCCATGAACCCCCTGCCCCCATCGGAGCCCCTGACCACCCCCTGGGACCCCTGACCTCCAGCCAGCTCACTGAATACAGAATGGAGATAGAGGAGGGTGCAGCCAGTCCCAAGCAGGAGGATATCAAGGTGAGGAGCAGTGGTGATTATCATGGCTGTTTCTGTGCTTTTGTCAACAAACCAAATCAAACCAAGTATTTCTAAATTTGCTCACATATAGGTAGGTTGTTGTTGGTTGGTTTAAGCTGCTCCAAAAAAGAAGAAAGCTTCTGTACACTTCTGCATGTAGGGCTGGATGATATGGCCTATAAATAATAATATCACCAGACATGATCATCTCATAAGTGCTTGATTTAACCCTTTGATTCATATCATCACAAATGATGATTTGTGTAGGGTTGGGCAACATGGACAAAATCAAATATCACCATATTTTTGACCAAATACCTAATATTGTTACAATATCATGTGGATGACTATTGGTGCTTTCACAATATTTAAACATTAACTATCATCAACAATGCCTATATAATAAGTAAGTGGGAAAAGGCAAATAATAGAACAGCTAGAACAGTCGGGTCAGTTCAGATAACATATCACTTTACTGTCATGCAGCTTTTGAAAGCAGCAAAAGGCAACACTTATCTCACTTTCTGCTTCTTATGGGATCACAGTTTCTTCCAAGCACCTGTCACTCACCACCAAGATGTGCAGAGGCTTAGAGGTATCAGGTTTTATCAGTTGACATTTTGTTTCAATTCCTCAAAAATAACCCTCATGTTGGGTGAACATACTGTAAACGAGTAAGACAGTGTGTCAGGATCTTGGCAATACTGACACTGCCCTGCCATGTGCTTTCATTTTAAATTTTGAATTTCAGCATTTGACAAGGTGAGGCAACCTGGAGCAGGAGGGCTTTGCTCCAAGTTATCAGTCAACTTCATGTTGATTTCTACTGGCCAGGTTTATAGTTAGCTGAGCGCTTCAAGTACCTTAAGTGCAGTGTCTTTGTAGACAGAGGAGCAAAATCTGAAAAAAGATTTCCCTGTTTCTAAACTCTGGCATCTATGGTTTCACTATTACCTATATACATCTCAGAGTGCTAGAACATGTCATATACTGACAAAATGTCAATCACAAGGGTGCACCCCTATAATTCCTTGTGTGTAGTTTACTGTAGGATATTGAAATCTGTTAAATTATCTACTTAAATGCCTGCTTTGTTTTTCCATATGCCATCTCTATCTAGCCACAGATGGGCTGCTCCATGTTTGCTCCACTGTCCAGCCTACCCAGCCAGAGCCTGCCCCCGCTCAAAATCCCTGAGCAGTGCTACTACCGTCCCTCCTGGGCCCTTCTGCCCAAAATGGAACATTTCTCCACAGTCATGCACTCCCAAAACACCCCGTTCATCAGGGATGGATACACGTGAGTAGTCGTCTATGATTATCTTTTGTGACTTAGAGACTCGGGGTGTTAATGAAATTTTATGATGCCATTACTTTTAAAGCCTTTAATAACAAGATTAATAAAAGGTTGTGCTAGAGCTTTTATGAAGAGTGTAATTTGCAAGTAAGAGTTTATGAGGTTTGCTTTTGTGTCTGTCTGACTATTGGTCCCTGTGCCTCCTCTGATTTGTGTTTTTCAGTAACATCCCAAGTGTCAACACCCTCACAGACCAGGAGTATGGCCAGATGAGTGCCACCACTGCCTCTGTGGGCACCACTGCTGGCATCCTGCCCTCTCCTGCCACCCCTCGCTTCTCTGTGCCGACTCCCCGTACCCCTCGTACACCAAGGGGTATTAACACTGCAAGCTCGGGGCAGGGCTCGGTGAAGCAGGATGGCACTGAGCTGAGCTCACCAGCCTCTACGCCCTCCACTAGCCTGCCTCTTAGCTCAGTGGAGCCTCTGGCCCGGCCAGGACCGTCACTCCCTGAGGCCCACAGCCTGTACTCTGTCCTCCTCCTCTCTGACTCCGTCCTCAATGTCTTCAAGGACCGCAACTTTGACAGCTGCTGCATCTGTGCCTGCAATATGAATGTCAAAGGAGCAGACGTGGGGGTGTATATCCCTGACTCCACCTGCGAAGATCAGTACCGCTGCATGTGCGGCTTCAGTGCCATTGTGAACAGACGGTTGGCCCATGGAACAGGCCTCTTCCTGGAGGACGAGCTGGATATTTTTGGTCGGGCATCTGAGGTAGGCAGGGCAGCCGAGAGAAGGCTGGCTCTTTGCCGGCGCGACCCACCCATGGGAGACCCGAGGGCCAAGCGGCCGCAGGATGCGCCCCCTGCTCCACCATCAGTTATGGTCCTCCTCCAGGAACAGTGCTCCCAGCCCATCTCTTCCCTGGCCTCACTCCATCACACTGCAGGTTGTTCCTGCCACGGCCGCAAGGGGGCGTTGCTCCAGAGCTGGATGGCAGATAAACAGTGGGCAGACGAGAGTGATGCTTGTGTGGAGTGTTACAATGCCTTGGAACAGGGACTGCAGTATGTGGATAACCCTGCAGGAGGGAAAGTAGATCCGGCTGTTGTGAGGAGCACTGCTCTGCACTCCTGGCCTCACACTAATGGTAAGGAGTTGTGATTTGACCACTAAAGTAGGGATTAGAATGGTATGAGTCATACAAAAATATCCTCCTGTATCCTATGGGGAAATTATATCTTTAAATAATGAATTCTTATTATTAAAATAGTGCTGAGATGACTATACTTTAAATGGTCATTACATAGCCTCTATGCTGACCTCACTAAAGACCTAATTTACAAGAACACGGGATCATTTGAGCTCTTACTGTTTTATGCCTAGAATTTTATTGTTGCAGTATATATACCAGTAATTCAGTTAACTTACTGTGGCACAGGTCTCTTTTGCTGCTGATTGTGACGGGGCCTCTTCTGGCTGCTGCTGTGTTGTTTAAATTGTGTATTGATGTATTTTATGTGTGTCCTCTATGTATGGGTGCTTGTTTGCATATATGCATCAATTCATGTGTCCGCTGTGTGTGTGTGTGTGTGTGTCCCGGCTCCTTTTCACAGTGGTGGACATGAGCATGCTGTCATCCCAGGATATGGTTCGTATGCTGCTGTCTCTGCAGCCTTTCCTGCAGGATGCCATCCAAAAGAAAAGAACAGGGCGGACCTGGGAAAACATCCAGCATGTTCAGGGGCCGCTCACCTGGCAGCAGTTCCATAAAATGGCTGGAAGAGGCTCATATGGTCAGTTAGCATATTTTTTCATTTTTACACATGAGGTCAATTCCTCTATTTTGGTCCAAAATATAAGATTATATTACGTTTTGTGGCACCTGCAGTTTTATAGATGTCTTATGTGATGACGGGTATTGAAATGTTATGTTAAAGGGATTTTTGATGGCTAAGACAGCAAAATAGACATTTTTTAGATTGCTGCCCACTCAACAGCATATTTGTTACCTTGCTTTCTTAAAGGTTCGGAGGAGTCACCGGAGCCCTTGCCCATCCCTACATTGTTACTGGGTTATGACCGGGAGCGTGACTTCTTGGCATTGTCACCCTTGGCGTTATCATTCTGGGACAAGCTGCTTCTGGAGCCCTATGGGGGCCAGAGGGATGTGGCCTATTTGGTGTTATGTCCCAACAGCCCCTGTATGCTGGCTGGGGCCAAGACCTTCTTCCAGGAGCTCAGTGCTGTTTATGAGGTACAAAAGTCAGATTCAAAAAAACGTTTCCTACAAAAGATTTTTGATCCAGTGATCACAAAACATTTTTTGACCTTGTAAGACTAAAACTGCGCATAGATGATCTTGGAGATCTTGGTAATATGCGCTTAGAGTAAAATTGATATATATTTCTATTGAGAGTAAGAACAGTAGCCCTGATTGCAATGTGTGCCCATTTTCAGACATGTCGTCTTGGGAAGCACCGTCCTCTAGCCAAGGTGTCTCGAGATGGCCTTGTGCACGTCGGGGCTGGAGTGGAGCCAGACAGACTGGAGGAGCAGGAGGCTGACCAGTGGTTCACTGGACCCTGGACAGGACAGCAACACACTGAGAACCTCAGCAAACTCAAACTTTATGCTTATACCTGCAGGCAGCAACTAGGTGAGAATCTGAAATTTCTAGAGTCTGGGTTTAGAAATGTATTAAAACATATCTAATCCTTACCACTTATATTGCTCCATCTATTATCCTGTCTAATATAATCCATACTTTCATATGGATGAGATGGATGGATCCACGTAATGGATCCATACATTACATGCATTCCATGAACATACGACCAACATAAAGGTTTTGTGTCCTTCCTGCAGCTCCCCAGCTGTCAGCCCTGTCTTTGGACAGTAGTCTGCTGTTGCCCCCCAAAGCCCAGCCTCCCCTAACCTCCACATCTTCAGCCCAGTCTGCCTCTTCTGGGCAGCCGCCAGCTTCTAGCCTCGGGGCACCTGATGGAGAGCAAGCTCCCGGTGCTCCCAGCTCAGGAAACACTCCCACCCCGACCGGAGCAAACCCAGGCCAGCCAGGGGAGACAACCCAAGGAGGAACCAGCGAGTCTAAAGTACCTCCTAGTACCACACCACCAGCTAGCACACCAGCAGAAATCCCTGAACTGTAAGACCCAAATGCTTGATTAAATGGCCTCATCACTTTGATATGGGCAGGACATGTAGAAAAGTCTTGAATTAGCACACTGACCTAAAGGAAATTTGGTTTCACCTATGCATAATACAGAACCATTGCTCTGTCATACCTAAGTAGTGAAAACTAGAGTGGTAGAGTGAACCAATACATCTTATTCTCTGTGTCATCGTCCTTATCATGACTTGATTTTTGTCTTTTCTTGCAATCTCTCAGCAATGCGGAGCAGGCGAGAATTGGTATTCCCACATTGCCTGACTCAGTGGACAGTCATGCTCAGCCACCAGCTATTGTTATTTACATAGTAGACCCCTTCCTTTGCTCAAGTGGAGCAAGAAATGGAGAGGGAGAGGAGGAAGAGGGAGAGGAAGTGGATGCAGGCAGCATTTGGCTGCTGGGGCTTCTACGCTGCTACACAGAGATGCTGCAGGCATTGCCTGAGAGCATGAGACCTGCACTGGTACTACAGGTAAGAGGATTCTTTCACTGTGCAAGGTTAAGCAGAATTAGCATTGATAAAAAAATGCATTCTGTTAACTTCATTTAATCTCCAATTCATTAGAATGTAGTGCCTAGTAGCCCAAACGACCATACCTGCGATTTTGAATGTTTGACCCGTTCATAATAATTTACCCATAATATAAATTGCAGCAAACCATTTTGCAAATCATGTGGGGTTACTAAAGATTCCCAACATATAATCAAAATCCCTCGATTTTCAAATAATAATTTTTGGTTGAAACACTCCCCTAATAACGTTCTACTTCTGTGGTGAACAAATCGTCACCGTTCATAAACCACAGAATTGATGACTGCCTGTGTAAAGCAAATGTTTCCCAGGCATTTTTCAGTTGAGAGACTTGCCCAATGTCAAGCAATTCAAGTCATCAAAACACAACAGCGCTGCAGCATGTAGGAAAACTAATGTGGACGACTTTATTATGGTGATGGAATACTGGTTTGAAGAAAGTTTGAAGTGTCTGAAAGTTCATTTTCATATCATAGTGGAGTGAATGGAAACCAATGACTGGATAAAAGGCAAAAAAATTACTTTAGAATTCTAAAATATTACTGCTTGCTTTGGGAAAATATTAGCAGAAATGCTAAGTTTATACATTTTGTATATTTCAGGCTGATCATCACTGGTATGGCCCTTTGACTGGCTGAACACACAGCTCGTCTTATCATAATGTTTAAGTTTTACATTTTTTCCCCTGTGTCTTACTTAGGTGGTGCCATGTCAGTACCTTCTCCAACCAGCCAGCGGGGAGAGCCATCTGTACCTGCAGCACCTGCGCTCCCTGGCCTTCTCCTGTTACTCCCAGTGCAGACGACTGCTCCCCCAGCAGACACACATCAAGTCTCTGACTGGCTTTGGGCCAGTGTCCACTGTCAATTCTGTGCTTAAAAATCCTGAGGTAACGTGTGATGAACGAATGTGTAACAAACTAGGTATAAATATTCAGTTCATACATAATTCTACAGTATGGATATCATAGAAATATATTTCTTCCTAACTTAATTAATAGGAATGAACAATTTGCAATTTATAATGAGAGGCACATTTTCGAACACTACCTTGTTGAAAACTTACTAATCTACCTTTTTTCATTCCTCCCTCTCTTCCCTCATTTTCTCTCCTCCAGCATCCCAGCCCACTGCAGCTGTATTCTCCCCCATTCATTTTGGGTCCAACCCGTCCCAAGCTGCCAGAACCAGGGGAGATATGGGCAGAGCTTCCTCCCAAGTTCAACGTACTGTTTGTAGGCTACTGTCTGTCCCATGACCAGCGCTGGATCCTGGTGTCCTGCACTGACCAGCAGGGGGAGCTCCTGGAGACCTGTGTTATCAACATTGATGTACCTAATAGGTATGGCATGCCAGAGTTACTTATTCAGTAACTATCAGTACTGATTTGTTAATGTCTCCGTCTCTATTCTTGTCTCTATTCTACAAGCCACCTACTATGATTATTTTCTCTTGTGACAATGATGTTTAACAGTCAGTACAGTGCAAGCTAATGCTCTAATCTCTATATTTTTCTTCTTTATTCATTTTAGAGCACGGCGCCCCAAGGTATCAGCCAGGAAGATGGGGCTGCAGAAGCTGTGGGAGTGGTGTGTTGGTATCATCCAGATGACATCATTACCATGGAGGATTGTGATTGGCCGACTAGGCAGACTGGGACATGGGGAGCTAAAAGGTTAGTAGCATTAGGTGAAATCCAGCATAACTTGATGGATAATGTTCATGTACCTGCTGATGAAAATGAAGCGGGTTTAGCTCTCGGTCTGTGATCTTTGATTCTCACTCCACACTCTCCACACATTCTTCCTCTGCAAGAATGTCAGAATTGCAGCTTTTTTTTCATGCTTTATGTAGATGATACACAACTTTGCACAGCAAATCAGAGTGGTAATGGAACACAGCTCAAGAAATGCAAATCTTAAAGTCATGACGTAAAACACATTCATTTAGAGTTGTATAAATTCTTCCTTAGTTCCTACATTATCAGCAGTTCCTCCTCTTGGTTTACGTCTCTGCAGTCAGTCATTCACATCGTTTGCCCAGTGCTCTAGTGTTGACCAGTGCTCACTATCCATTGGAGGATATTTCATACTCTTAATGTGGATAAATGTGTTCGCATAAATGCATATATCCTTCCTTACCTTTTTAATCCCATGAGGCAGCTGTTGTAACCAAACTGTGTAACTCTCATCAAAACA